>JAQIUQ010000278.1:0-12341 GCA_030378365.1 Hybognathus amarus | reverse complement strand
CCTGGAGGGAGAGGGCCTCCGCCCTCACCCGGTGCACCACGCCAGACCCGGGGGTCCCACCCTTAAGCCCGGGGATTACTGACCCAGCAGACCCGCGCCAGCCAGAGAACCAGGCCACTGGTAACCCAAAATTCGACTTAGTTTTTGGCCGCAGAGTAGCCGCGTCTGGCGGCCAGAACCTAAGTCTCGATTTCTGGGTCACCAGTGGCCTGGTTCTCTGGTGGGCGGGTCTGCTGGGTCAGTAATCCCGGGCTTAAGTGTGGGACCCCCGGGTTCGCCTGGTGCACGGGTGAGGGTGGAGGCCGGGGCTCTGGGGTAGCTCTGGTTCTCCGAGTCGGGCAGAGGGTGGACCTAGGTGGGGGTCCCTGTCCGGGGCTCTGGTTCCCCATGTTGGGTAGAGGGTGGACCTTGGTGGGGGTCCCTGCCTGGAGCTCTGGTTCTCTGAGTCTGGGCAGAGGGTGTACCTAGGTGGGGGTCCCTGCCCAGAGCTCTGGTTCTCCGAGTCAGCTGAAGGCTGAGTAACCTCTGGCCGCAAGGAAACCAGAGAACCAGACCGGCGGCCAAAACCTAAGTCCATTTTGGGTGACCAGTGGCCTGGTTCTCTGGTGGCGCGGGTCTGCTGGGTCAGTAATCCCGGGCTTAAGTTTGGGACCCCCGGGTTCGCCTGGTGCACGGGGTGAGGGTGGAGGCCGGGGCTCTGGGGTAGCTCTGGTTCTCCGAGTCGGGCAGAGGGTGGTCCTCGGTGGGGGTCCCTGCCCGGAGCTCTGGTTCTCTGAGTCGGGCAGAGGGTGGACCTAGGTGGGGGTCCCTTCCCGGAGCTCTGGTTCTCTGAGTCAGGCAGACGGTGGACCGAGGTGGGGGTCCCTGCCTGGAGGTCTGGTTCTCTGAGTCGAGTGCCAGTGTGTAGTGCTGAGCTTGGTGCTGACTCCAAGCCGACTTGGAGCACCAAACTCCGGGTGTGGGGGTGCACCCATGGGCCCCTCCTGACCCCAGAGTATGGAGCCCAAAGTCGGCTTGGTTTCCGCGAGTAATGCCCGGTCAAAGATGGGACTTTGACCGGGCGTATCTCGGAAACCACGCCGACTTGGAGCACCAAAGTCCGGGTGTGGGGGTGCACCCATGGGCCCCTCCTGACCCCAGAGTATGGAGCCCAAAGTCGGCTTGGTTTCCGAGTAATGCCCGGTCAAAGATGGGACTTTGACCGGGCGTATCTCGGAAACCACGCCGACTTGGAGCACCAAAGTCCGGGTGTTGAGGGGCACCCATGGGCCCCTCCTGACCCCAGAGTATGGAGCCCAAAGTCGGCTTGGTTTCCGAGTAATGCCCGGTCAAAGATGGGACTTTGACCGGGTGTATCTCGGAAACCAAGCCGACTTGGTGCACCAAACTCCGGGTGTGGGGGTGCACCCATGGGCCCCTCCTGACCCCAGAGTATGGAGCCCAAAGTCGGCTTGGTTTCCGAGTTAATGCCCGGTCAAAGATGGGACTTTGACCGGGCGTATCTCGGAAACCACGCCGACTTGGAGCACCAAAGTCCGGGTGTTGAGGGGCACCCATGGGACCCCCACGACCCCAGAGTATGGAGCCCAAAGTCGGCTTGGTTTCCGAGTAATGCCCGGTCAAAGATGGGACTTTGACCGGGTGTATCTCGGAAACCAAGCCGACTTGGTGCACCAAACTCCGGGTGTGGGGGTGCACCCATGGGCCCCTCCTGACCCCAGAGTATGGAGCCCAAAGTCGGCTTGGTTTCCGAGTAATGCCCGGTCAAAGATGGGACTTTGACCGGGTGTATCTCGGAAACCAAGCCGACTTGGTGCACCAAACTCCGGGTGTGGGGGGGCACCCATGGGCCCCTCCTGACCCCAAAGTATGGAGCCCAAAGTCGGCTTGGCTCTCGAGATACACCCAGTCAAAATCGGCATCATAAGTTACTCACTGGACTTCACCACATAGTGTGAAATCCCCAAATCTTTACAGGATCTCACCCGCTGAAAATGTCTAAGTCAGAAAGAGCATCCATCCTGTAACCTATTTGACAGAGCTCCTATATGCAGTCTGTGGACAGGGCGTATCTCGGAAACCAAGCCGACTTGGAGCACCAAACTCCGGGTGTTGAGGGGCACCCATGGGCCCCTCCTGACCCCAGAGTATGGAGCCCAAAGTCGGCTTGGTTTCCGAGTAATGCCCGGTCAAAGATGGGACTTTGACCGGGTGTATCTCGGAAACCAAGCCGACTTGGTGCACCAAACTCCGGGTGTGGGGGTGCACCCATGGGCCCCTCCTGACCCCAGAGTATGGAGCCCAAAGTCGGCTTGGTTTCCGAGTAATGCCCGGTCAAAGATGGGACTTTGACCGGGCGTATCTCGGAAACCACGCCGACTTGGAGCACCAAAGTCCGGGTGTTGAGGGGCACCCATGGGACCCCTCACTGACCCCAGAGTATGGAGCCCAAAGTCGGCTTGGTTTCCGAGTAATGCCCGGTCAAAGATGGGACTTTGACCGGGTGTATCTCGGAAACCAAGCCGACTTGGTGCACCAAACTCCGGGTGTGGGGGTGCACCCATGGGCCCCTCCTGACCCCAGAGTATGGAGCCCAAAGTCGGCTTGGTTTCCGAGTAATGCCCGGTCAAAGATGGGACTTTGACCGGGTGTATCTCGGAAACCAAGCCGACTTGGTGCACCAAACTCCGGGTGTGGGGGGGCACCCATGGGCCCCTCCTGACCCCAAAGTATGGAGCCCAAAGTCGGCTTGGCTTCTCGAGATACACCCAGTCAAAATCGGCATCATAAGTTACTCACTGGACTTCACCACATAGTGTGAAATCCCCAAATCTTTACAGGATCTCACCCGCTGAAAATGTCTAAGTCAGAAAGAGCATCCATCCTGTAACCTATTTGACAGAGCTCCTATATGCAGTCTGTGGACAGGGCGTATCTCGGAAACCAAGCCGACTTGGAGCACCAAACTCCGGGTGTTGAGGGGCACCCATGGGCCCCTCCTGACCCCAGAGTATGGAGCCCAAAGTCGGCTTGGTTTCCGAAGTAATGCCCGGTCAAAGATGGGACTTTGACCGGGTGTATCTCGGAAACCGAGCCGACTTGGTGCACCAAACTCCGGGTGTGGGGGTGCACCCATGGGCCCCTCCTGACCCCAGAGTATGGAGCCCAAAGTCGGCTTGGTTTCCGAGTAATGCCCGGTCAAAGATGGGACTTTGACCGGGCGTATCTCGGAAACCACGCCGACTTGGAGCACCAAAGTCCGGGTGTTGAGGGGCACCCATGGGACCCCCACGACCCCAGAGTATGGAGCCCAAAGTCGGCTTGGTTTCCGAGTAATGCCCGGTCAAAGATGGGACTTTGACCGGGTGTATCTCGGAAACCAAGCCGACTTGGTGCACCAAACTCCGGGTGTGGGGGTGCACCCATGGGCCCCTCCTGACCCCAGAGTATGGAGCCCAAAGTCGGCTTGGTTTCCGAGTAATGCCCGGTCAAAGATGGGACTTTGACCGGGTGTATCTCGGAAACCAAGCCGACTTGGTGCACCAAACTCCGGGTGTGGGGGGGCACCCATGGGCCCCTCCTGACCCCAAAGTATGGAGCCCAAAGTCGGCTTGGCTTCTCGAGATACACCCAGTCAAAATCGGCATCATAAGTTACTCACTGGACTTCACCACATAGTGTGAAATCCCCAAATCTTTACAGGATCTCACCCGCTGAAAATGTCTAAGTCAGAAAGAGCATCCATCCTGTAACCTATTTGACAGAGCTCCTATATGCAGTCTGTGGACAGGGCGTATCTCGGAAACCAAGCCGACTTGGAGCACCAAACTCCGGGTGTTGAGGGGCACCCATGGGCCCCTCCCTGACCCCAGAGTATGGAGCCCAAAGTCGGCTTGGTTTCCGAAGTAATGCCCGGTCAAAGATGGGACTTTGACCGGGTGTATCTCGGAAACCAGAGCCGACTTGGTGCACCAAACTCCGGGTGTGGGGGTGCACCCATGGGCCCCTCCTGACCCCAGAGTATGGAGCCCAAAGTCGGCTTGGTTTCCGAGTAATGCCCGGTCAAAGATGGGACTTTGACCGGGCGTATCTCGGAAACCACGCCGACTTGGAGCACCAAAGTCCGGGTGTTGAGGGGCACCCATGGGACCCCCACGACCCCAGAGTATGGAGCCCAAAGTCGGCTTGGTTTCCGAGTAATGCCCGGTCAAAGATGGGACTTTGACCGGGTGTATCTCGGAAACCAAGCCGACTTGGTGCACCAAACTCCGGGTGTGGGGGTGCACCCATGGGCCCCTCCTGACCCCAGAGTATGGAGCCCAAAGTCGGCTTGGTTTCCGAGTAATGCCCGGTCAAAGATGGGACTTTGACCGGGCGTATCTCGGAAACCAAGCCGACTTGGAGCACCAAACTCCGGGTGTGGGGGGGCACCCATGGGCCCCTCCTGACCCCAAAGTATGGAGCCCAAAGTCGGCTTGGCTCTCGAGATACACCCAGTCAAAATCGGCATCATAAGTTACTCACTGGACTTCACCACATAGTGTGAAATCCCCAAATCTTTACAGGATCTCACCCGCTGAAAATGTCTAAGTCAGAAAGAGCATCCATCCTGTAACCTATTTGACAGAGCTCCTATATGCAGTCTGTGGACAGGGCGTATCTCGGAAACCAAGCCGACTTGGAGCACCAAACTCCGGGTGTTGAGGGGCACCCATGGGCCCCTCCTGACCCCAGAGTATGGAGCCCAAAGTCGGCTTGGTTTCCGAGTAATGCCCGGTCAAAGATGGGACTTTGACCGGGTGTATCTCGGAAACCAAGCCGACTTGGTGCACCAAACTCCGGGTGTGGGGGTGCACCCATGGGCCCCTCCTGACCCCAGAGTATGGAGCCCAAAGTCGGCTTGGTTTCCGAGTAATGCCCGGTCGAAGATGGGACTTTGACCGGGCGTATCTCGGAAACCACGCCGACTTGGAGCACCAAAGTCCGGGTGTTGAGGGGCACCCATGGGACCCCCACGACCCCAGAGTATGGAGCCCAAAGTCGGCTTGGTTTCCGAGTAATGCCCGGTCAAAGATGGGACTTTGACCGGGCGTATCTCGGAAACCACGCCGACTTGGAGCACCAAACTCCGGGTGTGGGGGGCACCCATGGGCCCCTCCTGACCCCAAAGTATGGAGCCCAAAGTCGGCTTGGCTCTCGAGATACACCCAGTCAAAATCGGCATCATAAGTTACTCACTGGACTTCACCACATAGTGTGAAATCCCCAAATCTTTACAGGATCTCACCCGCTGAAAATGTCTAAGTCAGAAAGAGCATCCATCCTGTAACCTATTTGACAGAGCTCCTATATGCAGTCTGTGGACAGGGCGTATCTCGGAAACCAAGCCGACTTGGAGCACCAAACTCCGGGTGTTGAGGGGCACCCATGGGCCCCTCCTGACCCCAGAGTATGGAGCCCAAAGTCGGCTTGGTTTCCGAGTAATGCCCGGTCAAAGATGGGACTTTGACCGGGTGTATCTCGGAAACCAAGCCGACTTGGTGCACCAAACTCCGGGTGTGGGGGTGCACCCATGGGCCCCTCCTGACCCCAGAGTATGGAGCCCAAAGTCGGCTTGGTTTCCGAGTAATGCCCGGTCAAAGATGGGACTTTGACCGGGCGTATCTCGGAAACCACGCCGACTCGGAGCACCAAAGTCCGGGTGTTGGAGGGGCACCCATGGGACCCCCACTGACCCCAGAGTATGGAGCCCAAAGTCGGCTTGGTTTCCGAGTAATGCCCGGTCAAAGATGGGACTTTGACCGGGTGTATCTCGGAAACCACGCCGACTTGGAGCACCAAACTCCGGGTGTGGGGGGCACCCATGGGCCCCTCCTGACCCCAAAGTATGGAGCCCAAAGTCGGCTTGGCTCTCGAGATACACCCAGTCAAAATCGGCATCATAAGTTACTCACTGGACTTCACCACATAGTGTGAAATCCCCAAATCTTTACAGGATCTCACCCGCTGAAAATGTCTAAGTCAGAAAGAGCATCCATCCTGTAACCTATTTGACAGAGCTCCTATATGCAGTCTGTGGACAGGGCGTATCTCGGAAACCAAGCCGACTTGGAGCACCAAACTCCGGGTGTTGAGGGTGCACCCATGGGCCCCTCCTGACCCCAGAGTATGGAGCCCAAAGTCGGCTTGGTTTCCGAGTAATGCCCGGTCAAAGATGGGACTTTGACCGGGCGTATCTCGGAAACCACGCCGACTCGGAGCACCAAACTCCGGGTGTGGGGGTGCACCCATGGGCCCCTCCTGACCCCAGAGTATGGAGCCCAAAGTCGGCTTGGTTTCTCGAGTAATGCCCGGTCAAAGATGGGACTTTGACCGGGCGTATCTCGGAAACCACGCCGACTTGGAGCACCAAAGTCCGGGTGTTGAGGGGCACCCATGGGACCCCCACTGACCCCAGAGTATGGAGCCCAAAGTCGGCTTGGTTTCCGAGTAATGCCCGGTCAAAGATGGGACTTTGACCGGGTGTATCTGGAAACCAAGCCGACTTGGTGCACCAAACTCCGGGTGTGGGGGTGCACCCATGGGCCCCTCCTGACCCCAGAGTATGGAGCCCAAAGTCGGCTTGGTTTCCGAGTAATGCCCGGTCAAAGATGGGACTTTGACCGGGTGTATCTCGGAAACCAAGCCGACTTGGTGCACCAAACTCCGGGTGTGGGGGGGCACCCATGGGCCCCTCCTCGACCCCAAAGTATGGAGCCCAAAGTCGGCTTGGCTTCTCGAGATACACCCAGTCAAAATCGGCATCATAAGTTACTCACTGGACTTCACCACATAGTGTGAAATCCCCAAATCTTTACAGGATCTCACCCGCTGAAAATGTCTAAGTCAGAAAGAGCATCCATCCTGTAACCTATTTGACAGAGCTCCTATATGCAGTCTGTGGACAGGGCGTATCTCGGAAACCAAGCCGACTTGGAGCACCAAACTCCGGGTGTTGAGGGGCACCCATGGGCCCCTCCTGACCCCAGAGTATGGAGCCCAAAGTCGGCTTGGTTTCCGAGTAATGCCCGGTCAAAGATGGGACTTTGACCGGGTGTATCTCGGAAACCAAGCCGACTTGGTGCACCAAACTCCGGGTGTGGGGGTGCACCCATGGGCCCCTCCTGACCCCAGAGTATGGAGCCCAAAGTCGGCTTGGTTTCCGAGTAATGCCCGGTCAAAGATGGGACTTTGACCGGGCGTATCTCGGAAACCACGCCGACTTGGAGCACCAAAGTCCGGGTGTTGAGGGGCACCCATGGGACCCCCACGACCCCAGAGTATGGAGCCCAAAGTCGGCTTGGTTTCCGAGTAATGCCCGGTCAAAGATGGGACTTTGACCGGGTGTCTCTCGGAAACCAAGCCGACTTGGTGCACCAAACTCCGGGTGTGGGGGTGCACCCATGGGCCCCTCCTGACCCCAGAGTATGGAGCCCAAAGTCGGCTTGGTTTCCGAGTAATGCCCGGTCAAAGATGGGACTTTGACCGGGTGTATGTCGGAAACCAAGCCGACTTGGTGCACCAAACTCCGGGTGTGGGGGGGCACCCATGGGCCCCTCCTGACCCCAAAGTATGGAGCCCAAAGTCGGCTTGGCTCTCGAGATACACCCAGTCAAAATCGGCATCATAAGTTACTCACTGGACTTCACCACATAGTGTGAAATCCCCAAATCTTTACAGGATCTCACCCGCTGAAAATGTCTAAGTCAGAAAGAGCATCCATCCTGTAACCTATTTGACAGAGCTCCTATATGCAGTCTGTGGACAGGGCGTATCTCGGAAACCAAGCCGACTTGGAGCACCAAACTCCGGGTGTTGAGGGGCACCCATGGGCCCCTCCTGACCCCAGAGTATGGAGCCCAAAGTCGGCTTGGTTTCCGAAGTAATGCCCGGTCAAAGATGGGACTTTGACCGGGTGTATCTCGGAAACCAGAGCCGACTTGGTGCACCAAACTCCGGGTGTGGGGGTGCACCCATGGGCCCCTCCTGACCCCAGAGTATGGAGCCCAAAGTCGGCTTGGTTTCCGAGTAATGCCCGGTCAAAGATGGGACTTTGACCGGGCGTATCTCGGAAACCACGCCGACTTGGAGCACCAAAGTCCGGGTGTTGAGGGGCACCCATGGGACCCCCACGACCCAGAGTATGGAGCCCAAAGTCGGCTTGGTTTCCGAGTAATGCCCGGTCAAAGATGGGACTTTGACCGGGTGTATCTCGGAAACCAAGCCGACTTGGTGCACCAAACTCCGGGTGTGGGGGTGCACCCATGGGCCCCTCCTGACCCCAGAGTATGGAGCCCAAAGTCGGCTTGGTTTCCGAGTAATGCCCGGTCAAAGATGGGACTCGACCGGGTGTATGTCGGAAACCAAGCCGACTTGGTGCACCAAACTCCGGGTGTGGGGGGGCACCCATGGGCCCCTCCTGACCCCAAAGTATGGAGCCCAAAGTCGGCTTGGCTCTCGAGATACACCCAGTCAAAATCGGCATCATAAGTTACTCACTGGACTTCACCACATAGTGTGAAATCCCCAAATCTTTACAGGATCTCACCCGCTGAAAATGTCTAAGTCAGAAAGAGCATCCATCCTGTAACCTATTTGACAGAGCTCCTATATGCAGTCTGTGGACAGGGCGTATCTCGGAAACCAAGCCGACTTGGAGCACCAAACTCCGGGTGTTGAGGGGCACCCATGGGCCCCTCCTGACCCCAGAGTATGGAGCCCAAAGTCGGCTTGGTTTCCGAGTAATGCCCGGTCAAAGATGGGACTTTGACCGGGTGTATCTCGGAAACCAAGCCGACTTGGTGCACCAAACTCCGGGTGTGGGGGTGCACCCATGGGCCCCTCCTGACCCCAGAGTATGGAGCCCAAAGTCGGCTTGGTTTCCGAGTAATGCCCGGTCAAAGATGGGACTTTGACCGGGCGTATCTCGGAAACCACGCCGACTTGGAGCACCAAAGTCCGGGTGTTGAGGGGCACCCATGGGACCCCCACGACCCCAGAGTATGGAGCCCAAAGTCGGCTTGGTTTCCGAGTAATGCCCGGTCAAAGATGGGACTTTGACCGGGCGTATCTCGGAAACCACGCCGACTTGGAGCACCAAACTCCGGGTGTGGGGGGGCACCCATGGGCCCCTCCTGACCCCAAAGTATGGAGCCCAAAGTCGGCTTGGCTCTCGAGATACACCCAGTCAAAATCGGCATCATAAGTTACTCACTGGACTTCACCACATAGTGTGAAATCCCCAAATCTTTACAGGATCTCACCCGCTGAAAATGTCTAAGTCAGAAAGAGCATCCATCCTGTAACCTATTTGACAGAGCTCCTATATGCAGTCTGTGGACAGGGCGTATCTCGGAAACCAAGCCGACTTGGAGCACCAAAGTCCGGGTGTTGAGGGGCACCCATGGGCCCCTCCTGACCCCAGAGTATGGAGCCCAAAGTCGGCTTGGTTTCCGAGTAATGCCCGGTCAAAGATGGGACTTTGACCGGGTGTGTCTCGGAAACCAAGCCGACTTGGTGCACCAAACTCCGGGTGTGGGGGTGCACCCATGGGCCCCTCCTGACCCCAGAGTATGGAGCCCAAAGTCGGCTTGGTTTCCGAGTAATGCCCGGTCAAAGATGGGACTTTGACCGGGCGTATCTCGGAAACCACGCCGACTCGGAGCACCAAAGTCCGGGTGTTGAGGGGCACCCATGGGACCCCCACGACCCCAGAGTATGGAGCCCAAAGTCGGCTTGGTTTCCGAGTAATGCCCGGTCAAAGATGGGACTTTGACCGGGCGTATCTCGGAAACCACGCCGACTTGGAGCACCAAACTCCGGGTGTGGGGGGGCACCCATGGGCCCCTCCTGACCCCAAAGTATGGAGCCCAAAGTCGGCTTGGCTCTCGAGATACACCCAGTCAAAATCGGCATCATAAGTTACTCACTGGACTTCACCACATAGTGTGAAATCCCCAAATCTTTACAGGATCTCACCCGCTGAAAATGTCTAAGTCAGAAAGAGCATCCATCCTGTAACCTATTTGACAGAGCTCCTATATGCAGTCTGTGGACAGGGCGTATCTCGGAAACCAAGCCGACTTGGAGCACCAAAGTCCGGGTGTTGAGGGGCACCCATGGGCCCCTCCTGACCCCAGAGTATGGAGCCCAAAGTCGGCTTGGTTTCCGAGTAATGCCCGGTCAAAGATGGGACTTTGACCGGGTGTATCTCGGAAACCAAGCCGACTTGGTGCACCAAACTCCGGGTGTGGGGGTGCACCCATGGGCCCCTCCTGACCCCAGAGTATGGAGCCCAAAGTCGGCTTGGTTTCCGAGTAATGCCCGGTCAAAGATGGGACTTTGACCGGGCGTCTGCTCGGAAACCACGCGACTGGAGCACCAAACTCCGGGTGTGGGGGTGCACCCATGGGCCCCTCCTGACCCCAGAGTATGGAGCCCAAAGTCGGCTTGGTTCTCGAGATACACCCGGTCAAAGATGGGACTTCGACCGGGTGTCTGTCAGAAGCTCACGCCCACTTGGAGCACCAAACTCCGGGTGTGGGGGGCACCCATGGGCCCCTCCTGACCCCAGAGTATGGAGCCCAAAGTCGGCTTGGCTCTCGAGATACACCCAGTCAAAATCGGCATCATAAGTTACTCACTGGACTTCACCACATAGTGTGAAATCCCCAAATCTTTACAGGATCTCACCCGCTGAAAATGTCTAAGTCAGAAAGAGCATCCATCCTGTAACCTATTTGACAGAGCTCCTATATGCAGTCTGTGGACAGGGCGTATCTGGAAACCAAGCCGACTTGGAGCACCAAACTCCGGGTGTGGGGGTGCACCCATGGGCCCCTCCTGACCCCAGAGTATGGAGCCCAAAGTCGGCTTGGTTTCCGAGTAATGCCCGGTCAAAGATGGGACTTTGACCGGGCGTATCTCGGAAACCACGCCGACTTGGAGCACCAAACTCCGGGTGTGGGGGTGCACCCATGGGCCCCTCCTGACCCCAGAGTATGGAGCCCAAAGTCGGCTTGGTTCTCGAGATACACCCGGTCAAAGATGGGACTTTGACCGGGTGTATCTCAGAAACCACGCCCACTTGGAGCACCAAACTCCGGGTGTGGGGGGCACCCATGGGCCCCTCCTGACCCCAGAGTATGGAGCCCAAAGTCGGCTTGGTTCCCGAGTTATGCCCGGTCAGAAAGTCAGAAAGAGCATCCATCCTGTAACCTATTTGACAGAGCTCCTATATGCAGTCTGTGGACAGGGCGTATCTCGGAAACCAAGCCCACTTGGATCACCAAACTCCGGGTGTGGGGGTGCACCCATGGGCCCCTCCTGACCCCAGAGTATGGAGCCCAAAGTCGGCTTGGTTCCCGAGTAATGCCCGGTCAAAAATGGGACTTTGACCGAGCAGCGGCCGAGGACACGTGCAACTTATCGCATGCGTTTTCATAGGTGGTTCGTGGACAGCGGGCTGGAAAGGTCGCAGGGGCTCCAAATTTGACACGGCGGTAGTCCAGGGGCCCCCGGTTCAGGATCCTGGGTTTCAGGGTCCCAGGTTGTTGTTAAAAATTTCCCTGCACTCTAGAGATCTCTCGTCATGATATGTGGCAGTGGGGCCCCTAGGCTACCAGCATGCAAAGTTTGAGGGGCTCAGAGGTCGATTTGGTGGAAATAGGCACTTAGGTGGACGTTTAGGCCGTCCGCGCGACGTGAGGAAGACCGCGGTGAAGAGTAGTCGGCTATGGGGACGTTTAGGCACTCCGTGGGCGAATCTGAGAGAATAAGCGCTTCAGGGGACGTTTAGGCCGTCCGTGGGACGTGAGGAAAGACGCGGTGAAGAGTAGTCACGGCTGGGGGACGTTTAGGCACTCCGTGGACGAATCTGAGAAAATAAGCGCTTAGGGGACGTTTAGGCCGTCCGTGGGACGTGAGGGAGACCGCGGTGAAGAGTAGTCGGCTCAGGGGGACGTTTAGGCACTCCGTGGACGAATCTGAGAAAAATAAGCGCTTAGGTGGACGTTTAGGCGCTCCGTGGGCAAACTGATGAAGAGTAGGCCGTTAGGGGGACAAAAAAGGCGGTTCGATGGATTGGACCCTCGGCACAGCTCAAGGGCGCCCCCAGAGGTGTCCACCCGGTGACTATTGCGCAATCTTGTGCGATAAACGCATTTCACGAAAAAGCGCCCACCTGCGGCTTATTTAAGTGCGAAAATGGATCCGGATTTGGCCTACAGTCCCATGTACAGCCTATGCGTCATATGGCAACTTATTTGAATGGGCCCAGGTCCCACGAAGTGCCTAGGTGTCCT
>JAQIUQ010000277.1:0-83860 GCA_030378365.1 Hybognathus amarus | reverse complement strand
ATGCTAACCAGATGTCCCGCAGCACTCATTGCCGTATTGTTTGTGACCGCAGATAATAAACTGAATTCTGCCTCTGAGTCTACTTGAGTACAACCCAGAACACAACGCAGAAAGACAAGACGGGTTACATATATCGTTACCGCGGTAGAAAGCGTGAGCCGTAACAGATTTTTTTATTCCGTGTATACCCAAATGTAAATAAGTGGGCGTGGTTAACTCCAGTGCAGCGCGCGTGAGACTGATGCTGAGATTTGTCAAAGAAACATGGAGAAAGTAGATCAAGAGGATCCACAAAGGAATACGTTTTCTAAAGGTTGTTAACGTGATATGTTCGGGGGAAAGGCAGCCGTCAACTAGAGCAGAGCAGCACCCAGGCAGTACAGAGGAGTGCACGTTTGCAAAAGGGAAAGCATGAAGTTACTTGATAACAACATTTCATAGGCTATATCAATATCATTACGAATAGAAATAACCTTAAATAATGTATAGTTATCCGCATCTTTCCTTCTCTTATGTATAGTTACTTTTTAAACATGAAAATCGCATTCAGCATGAATGAACATCCTGCTTGTTAAAACGAATCCTGTTTGAGGCAAAATTACTAAATATGCAGCGCAAGTTATATATTTAACTCCAAACAATTGCCTACCGAACCAGTTGATAAAATCTTCCTTTGATTCGATACGTGATTACAACTTGACTCTCAAATTAATCGATCGCATTTTGTTGATGCAAAAGACGCACGCGCACATGCACTGAGAGGGAGCGCGCAGTGTTTACCGGGCTATGGGCTAATAGAGATCGCTGGGACATGTGACCAAATGGGCGGCAACGTCATCAAAACGCAAAGAATTATGGGTATGTTTGGCCAGTTTACATGGGCTAGCATAACAGGCTTGCTTTCTGACATGAAAAAAAATAAATCGTACAAAATGCAGTGGGCTAAAGACAACATTGTCGGAGTCAGTGCTTGAAGTGGGCAGTACTTACCGGGACGCAGTACCAGCACTTCTACATTTTACTCTTTTAAGCATACCTGCACTGTTGCTTGCGTACCGCTATGCAGCCGGTACTAGTCTATACAACTGACAGAAAAAGTGTGATGGCCGTTTAAACCCTTATTTACATCTGCGGCACGATACAGCTACCAGAGCTGATCGTGGCCACCGCAAGCCAGCACGTATTTTTCCGGTTTGCATGTTAATCAGTGAGTGCGTTCACACTGCGTGGAGGAGCGGCGGGTGAGCAGCAAGTGGAGGTTCGGGCTGAGTCAAGTGAAAGCACACTTTTGATGGAGAAAATAAATATGATTTCACACAAAAAGTGCACAGAATGCACAGAATTTGCATGCCTAGTATGTTTTAACAAGAACGGGAGTAGGCTACGACCAGAAAAGGAAATGAAGACTCAAAAATATTTATTTAGCCATTTAAACTTTTCTTAATTATTCAGTAAAACTATATGTTTTATTAATAAATAAAACAAGCAAACTATAGTCCGAATAAAAGCTTTCTTTTAGTTTATGTAATAGCCCCATGTGCCCAAATCAAACCCGAGTGTACTTTTTGTTAATGTTTGCTGTCTTGTAAACATATCCAAGTATGACTGAAAAGACAATATCAGAGCCATATTTATTTTATTTTTTTTTTACCGTTTACATGCAATTGTTGTATACCTCCAATCTTAACAAACATCAAGAATCAAGTTTATTACTGACCAACTTCTAAAGAGAATTTCGTTGTAAAAAAAATCCACGCACACACACTTGTTTAAATACATGTATGTTGTTAATAAATAACAATAAATTGTTGTTGTACCAGCAATATTTCCTAGTTTTTTTGTTGTTTTTTTTTACTGTAGAAATGTCAAATGTCATGATTTGCCAATGCAAGCGAGTACCGTACCCCTTTTCTCCCACTTCAAGCACTGGTCAGACCTAAATCCTAATGCATGCAAATACGAGATATGAAGAGAAAATAAAGGGAATCAAAGGACTAGATCCTTATGAGCATAGTGACTGGCCAGGAGACGTCAACCTGTTGCCCAACTTCCAGCACCCATACACAACTATTAAATGTGAGAGCATACAGACAAGCTTTCAGTAACTTCTAGCTGCAGCAGGCCCAAGTCTCGCTGCAGCAGGCCCAAGTCTTTTCTTACAGATGGGTGGGTCCAGGACCTAGAGATTGTGAAAGTGGGGCAGAAAACTTGTCCGTTCAAATGTATACTATTCCACACTCATCGCTCTCAGTCATTTGCATGTAGTCAGAATTCATGTCAAGATTGCAATGCTTGAGTGTACGTGAATGCCACTGCCAGTCGAAAGCCCCGTTCTCACGGCCAGCGACTGTAGCTGTGTGTCGCTTGACTACTGTGATGTCGCTTGTGGGCCGCATATGCTGGCCATATCTATACAAAATAACCATCGCAAGTGATATATACAACTATATAATTTTTATTTGACTTGGAATAAATTACTTTTAAGGCTAAAAAGAAACCGTATGCTGTTGGGAGAGTGTTTCACAGCAGTAATCAGTGGATTAGATCATTTACTAGATTAACGATCGATCAATGAACAAATTAAACTCACTTATACGGTCATAAATTATAAAAACGTCATTCGAATATGACAAATAATCAATTCCCTTGTCCCTAAGTCAACGTGATAATTACAGTTTACAACACAGCAGGTAGACGGCATCTTGTACAGCTTGTACACTGTTTGTGCCGCGGATTCCCAAAATGCTTTGCGTTCACCACTGGTAATACGTCACTGGTGGCGTCACGTTAACGATCTCTATAACGACGCACTGTTATAAGGTGTGTATAATTTTAACTACTTAGTCAACACTAACAGTAGCTGCGGTTTGATTTTCATATTGCTGCTCTCCTAGTCACTTCTGAACGTGATGAACTTGACACTCCTGAACTCCTCTTGATTAAAGCTCAGGGTGACGGGTTGCCAGATATAACAAAAAGAGCAAAACAAGCCCCTTAAAACGCAGTATAATAAACACATGTGGTAAAAATATATCATAATTATATTATATATATTATAATTATAAACTGATTGATGAAGTAAAGCAATGCATGAGATTGAAAAATTATTTTTGAATTGAATAGAAGATTGAAAAATTAGTTGAAATGCATCTATGAGTTTTATTTAATATCAATCTGTTGTGGGAAGTTCATCTAAAAGTTGATGAGTCTTTTTTGTTTACTATATTTTGCTATAAAAATAGTTTACCAAATAAATAATTAACCAAATAAAATAAAAATAAAACAAGGTGACATACTTTTCATTTCTAAAGTATTTGGGTTTATTTATTATACAAAGCCCTTTTTGTCAATTTTTTTTTTTGAGGATAACTATATAAATAACTATATCGTGAAATATATCGTTACCGTGAAATAAAATTAGTCATATCGTGAAACACAATTTTGGTCATATCGCCCACCCCTAATCTACGCCACTGTAGCTGTTTCGTGATGGGTGTGTTTTTGTTATAAAGACAGGCAGTAAAGGAGGCTTTAGTGCAAATATAGGCTATGCTCCCCCGCCGGAGAAATATCACGCCAAGCTAAACTCAAAAGTTGGCAGCTCTGCTTTAAAGCCAATGAGCTAAATTAAATATTTTAACAATTTTTCTTTAAAGTCACATTATGACTGAATTCAATTTAAGGATGCTGCAGATTCAGCTTAAAAATATAATACATAAGTAAATAAATATTTTTATGTGCAATGAGCTAAAAGTTTTGACTTTAAGGAGAACCAAAACTTTACCATTTACTCTGCATTTAAAGCTGCACATTTTCTTTCAAAGCTTTCAAACAAAGAACATTTTACATGAATAGTTGAGAAAATTAGCAGCATACAAAAAAAACATTAATTTCAACAAAACCAGTTTAACACAAGCGAGGCAGAGAGCGGCCTGAACATTCCGTCTGAAAGCTTCAAAGAGAGCCGAGACAAACGGATTAACAAAAACACCAGACGACCAAGCTACAATTTCCTATTAATTATCTTCAAAAAATGAGAAAGAACACATTTTTAGTTTGGAAGAAAAATGTGTTCGGGGATTACAGAATTCCAGCCCTCCATTCAGCTCAAGAGACATTCATTATGTTGCAAAGAGAAAAAAAGTCCCAATAACACATTTAGACACACAGGACCAAAACAACGTCAGCTGAAATTCACTTAGAAAGAAAGAGAGAGAGAGAGAGAGAGAGAGAGAGAGAGAGAGAGAGAGAGAGAGAGAGAGAGAGAGAGAGAGAGAGAGAGAGAGAGAGAGAGAGAGAGAGAGAGAGAGAGAGAGAGAGAGAGAGAGAGAGAGAGAGAGAGAGAGGAGAGAGAGAGAGAGAGAGAGAGAGAGAGAGAGAGAGAGAGAGAGAGAGAGAGAGAGAGAGAGAGAGAGAGAGAGAGAGAGAGAGAGAGAGAGAGAGAGAGAGAGAGAGAGAGAGAGAGAGAGAGAGAGAGAGAGAGAGAGAGAGAGAGAGAGAGAGAGAGAGAGAGAGAGAGAGAGAGAGAGAGAGAGAGAGAGAGAGAGAGAGAGAGAGAGAGAGAGAGAGAGAGAGAGAGAGAGAGAGAGAGAGAGAGAGAGAGAGAGAGAGAGAGAGAGAGAGAGAGAGAGAGAGAGAGAGAGAGAGAGAGAGAGAGAGAGAGAGAGAGAGAGAGAGAGAGAGAGAGAGAGAGAGAGAGAGAGAGAGAGAGAGAGAGAGAGAGAGAGAGAGAGAGAGAGAGAGAGAGAGAGAGAGAGAGAGAGAGAGAGAGAGAGAGAGAGAGAGAGAGAGAGAGAGAGAGAGAGAGAGAGAGAGAGAGAGAGAGAGAGAGAGAGAGAGAGAGAGAGAGAGAGAGAGAGAGAGAGAGAGAGACAGAGAGAGAGAGAGAGAGAGAGAGAGAGAGAGAGAGAGAGAGAGAGAGAGAGAGAGAGAGAGAGAGAGAGAGAGAGAGAGAGAGAGAGAGAGAGAGAGAGAGAGAGAGAGAGAGAGAGAGAGAGAGAGAGAGAGAGAGAGAGAGAGAGAGAGAGAGAGAGAGAGAGAGAGAGAGAGAGAGAGAGAGAGAGAGAGAGAGAGAGAGAGAGAGAGAGAGAGAGAGAGAGAGAGAGAGAGAGAGAGAGAGAGAGAGAGAGAGAGAGAGAGAGAGAGAGAGAGAGAGAGAGAGAGAGAGAGAGAGAGAGAGAGAGAGAGAGAGAGAGAGAGAGAGAGAGAGAGAGAGAGAGAGAGAGAGAGAGAGAGAGAGAGAGAGAGAGATGAGAGACCTTTAACCTTCAGAATTTGATACCAAATCACAAAGAACGTAACAGTTGCCTTAAAAATGAAAAATAAAAATAAATTTGAAAATAAAATATAAATAAAAATAAAGTACAAATAATAATGAACTATTTTACAACTCAACTTATCTTTTATAACACTCCAAAGCATATCTAAAAACCTTGCCCTTCATTGGGCTTACACATCACACTATCTGTTCCCCACATCAAAAAAGGTCACAATATAATTTATCAATTCATAATAAGCAAACTCCAGCATCAAACAACCCTTTAATAAACCTTTTAACATCTGCACTGCACATCTACAATCCGCTACTGAAAATCCCCCAGTCTTTTTTCAATAGGCTTCTACAGGGACCTCCAACTACCTTAGGGGAAGATCCTTGCTCAGCTACTCCAATCCATTTTGACTCAATCACTTTGACCAAAGCTCTTAAATTAAGAGCTTTAACAGAAATCATGTACAGGGCTTTCTTGGAAAAAAAGTAAAAAATGTCCTAAAAGTCAGTAGACTCTTCAGTCTCTTCCCAATCTCCCACTTCTGCAGACACACGAATTTCAGGGAATAATCCATCAAATTCCTCCAAATGTAACAACTGAAGACACAAAAGATTCTTTATTTTTTCTCTTCACTTCTCTAAATAAATCCCTAGAAATTTAAATCCTAGTTTTCCCCATTTTACATTATCAGGAATAACTGGTAAGACCTCTGTTGAATGTTCATTACACCACAAAGCTTCCATTTTAGTCTTTGATGCCTTTTCATATATACAAAGACACATCTTAATTGTGTTTACATTCTTTTGATTCTTAACAAACACAGTGATATCGTCTGATAATGCTGTGTCAGCTTAATTTCTTTATAAGATACTGTTACCTACACATATACCAGACACATTTTTCCTAAATAAACATAACAAAGGTTCAACTGTTATTGCATAAAACTGGCCAGACAAAGAACAACCCTGTCTGATTCCTCTTTGCATTTGTATTGGTCGACTGAAACCTTCACCAATTTTTACTAAACATGAAGCATTTGTGTACAAAGTTAGCCTGATTGCCAGCCCGAACTCCGCCAACAACATTTTCTGGACGCAAAGTTCGGTCTGGAATTCGATCCATTGAGGAGTAATTATGATCGGTTCAGAAATCATCGGGCCAATCAAATTGCTAAAGGCGGGCTTTATACGATGATATACAGGTGATATGCAGGGACGTAATCATCACGTTATCAAAGAGTGCTTACTGTCTTCCCTCAGAGATGACTGCAGCTGGAGAATTGAGATGTATAGATTCCGCTGTCGCGTCTGTTTTGAAATAAATCGACAGCGCATTAATTTTAATAGACAAACAGAAAACTGCAATCAAGGCATTTGTCGATCGGAAGATATTTTTGCCGTCCCACATGATTCGGCAAAAGTGTAACTTATCAGCTGGCTCTGATGGTCGCTAAGAAGATGGGACGTAATGAAAAGCCTGTGGTCGTTGTGGTTTCTCCTTTGGTCTGCACTCATGAAGGAATAAGTTAAAGAAGCAACACTCGTTATTTAACTTCTAAAATAAGTTAGGCTACGTTCTGTATTTGACAACTGTACGCAAACTAGCTGACTTACTGCGTTGCTCTGATTGGTTGTAGGTTTACCGACTATCCAATTGAGTGCAGAGTTGTAGGTTTACCGACTATCCAATTGAGTGCAGAGTTGTTGTTTTTTTTTTCCTGGTTCGGTTAAGACACGCCTCATAATCAAATCCAGTACGGAGGGTTTCAGACTCATCTTCCGATAGGAAAATGAGTATGACTAAGTCAGGCTAGTACAAAGTCCTAATCCAGGAAGAAAAAAAAAACATCACCACAACCAAAAACTTTTATTATTTTAAACTGACATAGGGACTTGTGACTTGGTGACTTGGATTTGTAGTCGCTATTTTTATGACTTGTAACAAAAAAATAATATACTTGAGACTTGACTTGGAAGTTAAAGACTCGGGACTTGACTTGACACATGATGACTTGAAATGACTTGAGTGTTAACCCTTTCACACATAAGTTTAAAATATTCTGAACTGACCCCCCAGTGTGAGTTTTTCAAGGTGACCTTTATTTAGAATTTGCCACTTTAATGTTTCCATGGTGACGCGTCATTGCTTGTCACATGACACACCACAACCACAACACAGCGCTGAATGAATGAGGATTTGCTTTTATGTAATTTTTCCTTTTTTATTACAAATATTCACAAATGTATTAGCTATGGCCAGGGCCGGTTCTATCCCTTTGGTTGCCCTAGGCGAGATTGATTTTAGCGCCCCCCCCTCCCATTTTTTAATTTTGGTACATTTAATCATAATTTTTTTTTCAACTTATTTGTTGGCCAGTTGTGGTCTGTGCAATATCAAATATTAAAAATTCTAAACCTAAAATTGTGTATTATGTACAGTATGTATTGTTCTACTATAGTAATGATAATTTTTTAAATAATATATATTGCATTTTATTGCTGTCTCCCACATTGTCCCACAGCAACATTACAATAGTGTAGATAAGTGTACAATGTTTTATAATAATAATTTATTCTACAGTGTCCAATCCATTTAATTAATTTAACATATTTAATATTGGGTGCATCCAAGTTGGGCCTATTTTAACTTTTTTAAAACACAATAGTTACTTTCCCTGGTAATTAGTTAATTTTATAATGATTTAATTCAGTTACTAACTCTGTGAGAATTTGTGAGAAGTAGTTACTATACACTATAGTGACTGTAACTAATTATTTTTAAGTAACATGCCCAAAACTGATTATGAGCATTTATTAAACTAAACAAAAATGCTCTTATAATCACTCCAAAACTTCAACAAGTTGAAGGATCTGTAATAAATTGTTCATACAAATGCTACAAATAACGTTCAAGGATATTTCTATCATTCTACATAGTTGCATTGTTTTATCTGTGTAATGTAATGTAACTTGTAGATAAATTACAATTATTACCTGGCTGCTATAACTAAGGGGGTTTTGGAGTCCCAAATGTTGTGCATTTTAATGGTTAATTCATTTTTAAATCAAATTTAAATGTTACATTCATCAACCTGGTGCAATTCAGTGTGCAAATTGAACAAAGAAAAATTCAAACCTCTATTAGTTACAGCTGTCTACATTACACTTCAACAATAGGCTATATTGTAAAACAAATGCAATGAAAAATAAAAGAAACTTTCATATTTAGTTTTGTACAAATTTCTATACTTGCTATAGACTTGGAAGCAACTCAACACCTGCAATTAAGCAAAACAAAACGAATAGGCTGCCGATGTACGAGTTTTCATGGGCCGTTAAGACAAAAAAAATAATAAAAGGCTATGAGATGTCTCAGCCCAAAAAGCACGTCGGTCACCGGGAATCTCAAGTAGGCGACACCGTGAAGTAATGGCTGAGATGAGAGAGGCTTACCTACTGGACTTTCTTTTTATTTTGTTGCTTTCTCTGTGTTCGTCCCTGTGGATCAGAGGGTTTATACCGCTTCATTTCCGATCAACGCGACAGCAGCTGAGCACTTGCCCAACGTAACGCAACCCCCGGAAAAGATCGACAATAATCATCAATTCAATCTAATTAAGTTATTAAACGTGTGGCTGAGGGGCGCCTTAAGATGACAATGTTTAATAAACATTTTTTCTTTTTCGCTTCTCATTCTAACTCTGTGATTTATTGATTAATGGGGAGTAGCAGAGAATGTGAATTAGGTCAAGGGGAGATGGGCGACGTTAGAGCGCTGCGCCCGCGGCGCCCCAACACATTTGGTGCCCTAGGCAACCGCCTAGTTCGCCTATAGCAATCGCCGGCCCTGGTTATGGCATGAAACACTGATATTCCGATTGTCAAATATGTGGAAGTGGATGGGTTTTCTTGGTAAAACATCTTCATAATGATTGCGTTAGTTGAGCTTTATGCACAATGGGCGGCGCCATTTTAATTTGTTTTACAGTTCAGAGAATCGGATCTGTTGGATTTACAACGTCAATTCTTCTGCGCCAGCAAGTTTGAATTTAGCAGTTGATGACGTGATGCACTGATCACTCTAATCACACTGGTGTGATCGGTACGCTCCAGGGACCAGCCAAGACTGATCACACCGGTGTGATCGTACGCATAAAAGGGTTAATCACATCATGTTTTCAGTTTGAATATAAGATATATAAATTATTTACAAAAAATGAAGTCTGATCCAGCTGGAGCGTAGGCTGAGAATAGCGTGAAAGAAGTAAGTTTTCTTTCACATGCTTTTGCAACAGGACACGGCATGCGCATGCAGCACTATGAAACCCATTAATTTCAATGACTTGCGCTGCGCAAGGACGTTTTGTTTACACACACTCGTTTGGCGATTGCGAGCCGGACACATAGTTGGTTAACGTTATGTTTTGAGTGGATGATAAGCATGAGACGCCGAAATGGATACCAATAAGATTCTGAATGGAAAGTTTACATTTAAAAAGTTTCCAAATGGTTCCATTAACAAGACCAAAGTTGTCTGTGTGTTTTGTCGTTGTGAACTGAGCTATCACCATCACAGCACATCCAGTCTGAAATGATGGCCAAGGACACGCACACACACAGCTGATGCAAATTCTCCGCCCCCTCGTCAATATGAGGACTTGTCAGTATTTCTTTCACCCTTTTATTGATGGACAGTGTTACATTGTGTAAAAGATTATTTGCTCCAAGTGAGAATTATAGTGTGAATGTGAACACAGTATATGCTAATGTTGTTTTCAATAAAAAACATTTGCAAAAAGCAAGCCAATCCACTTTTCCATGTTGATAAGAGCATTAAAAAGAGAAAAAAATAATGGGACAAAAAGAAATCAAGAGACATTTAGAATAGATAAAAATGTGTGATTAGTTGCGATTAATCGCGAGTTAACTATGACATTAATGCGATTAAATATTTTAAGCGTTTGACAGCAGTAGTTTATATTAATATATTTTCTTAAATACATTTCAATAAAAATAAACAAAAAAATATTTTTTAATAAACTTGAATAGGCGGCCCAGTGAGGAATGAAGCAGTGGGTCATATGTCTAATGCTTTTTGAAAACTTATAGTTCAATTTGAAATTAGGCCATCTTGTCCGGAGACACTGGCTTGGCAATCTTGTCTGGAGAAAAATGTTATCATAAATAGATCTATTTGTAATACAGTTTGACCCAAAACACACTTCAATCTATTAACCAAAACTTTCGCCAGAATTATATAGTCAGTTGTGAGAATGGAAACGGTCTCCAGTTCTCTATGAGACTTATGTCTCCTTTTTTGGGAATAAGAACAAGGACACTAGGACAGCCCTCTGACAGCACCTGGGAAGTTCCCATTCAGTCTGGTCAACTCGGTACAACACATTACTATAGGATATCGCGCTCTAGCGCCATCTGCTGAAGACACCTATATTCACGCCTGAAAGGCCAATGACGCATGACGACGTGGGCGGGGCTACCTGCCCACAGCATATAAATGCAGTCGTATGCGTCATTCCCTTTGTTCTTCAGCTCTTCACTCGTGCTGTTGAAACACCAACACGCCACATTTTCGCAAGAATAAAAGCCCACTGTGGTGATCTTGTCGAAATTTAAGGCAGAAAGAGAAAACTTTTCAGCACAAGTTCAGCCTTGCTGACAAATGGCTCATAAGTTTTTCTCAAACAAAGAGGTTAAAACATGCCACATTCACAGGGAAACCCACGGTGGTTGTACTATTGTTGATGGAAAAGGCATGAAAGAGAAGTGTTTAGCTCGAGTTTAGCACAACTAACAAATGACTAACACTTTTTCATGAGAAGTATCTAAACATAAGTTATGTGGGTGTTTATTAGGATATAATATAACTCGCATCGGTATGTTTGGAATCTCTGCATGTGTGCTGGGCGCTGACTGGCTGTCCTATCATTTGCGCACTCGAGCGGTGTGTAGCACATGCTCGGCAAGACAGAGATCAAATGCGGTCTGCTCCTGTCTTCAGGTACTAATCCAGATGCGGTAATCACCGTTTTTTGGGGGACCACGGGAAGCCGGACGATCGTATAGAAACTGAGGAGTGTCGGTGTAGTGTTCACGACTATGTTCCTCTGACTGCGTCGAGATAAAAAAGAAAAGAAAAAAAGAAACAGTGTTTGGCACCTGTTTTTCTTTTGTTTTGTTGAATTTATAGCAGATGAACACAATTTAGTGTGTTACAAGTTCAGAAATGCTTGCAGTATATCACTTGTTATGTCCTCTGCATCCTCAGGTATGGCTTACATTGGTGTATTTGCTGATGCATATTACCACAATCCACCCAGACCATAGAACATTTTCTGAGGTCTCTGCCTACAAGTTTAAGCCCCTATAGCACCGTGCATATCTGGAAGATGTGCGAAAGCGGTAATTGTCATGCTGTGCCATCAGAGCATAATATCGTTCACCTATTTGGATGAACTGCTTCCGGCTTAAGAGAGCATTGAACAAACAATGTTACAATCATGTACATTTGTTTTACATTTACAAGCTCTGGGATTCCCGATAATCTTAAAAAAACCCCCCAAAAAACGGGTTTTTATGTCTTGGCCTGTTAAATCTTGGTCTGGAGATCCAGAACCGAACAGAGGGCAGATGATTTTCGCTGTCTGGCTCAGTTTTTGGCTGGTGGTTTTGGCACGTTTTCTTGTTCTCACAATATTAAGACTGCTGAGGCTCATACCTTCGTACAGCTGGATTCTCGTTTTGGTATGTGCAATGCCGGCGCTGGCCGCTTGGTAGTTTGCTATAGGCCATGCGACATTTAAGCATATGTCGGTAGCGCCTTTGTGCGTTCAGGCTCCAATACCTACCACCCTGGGAAACCTGAATATGTTGACGGAAAGATTTTCCCTGGGCAGAGTTACGTCATGTGTAGTAGTGATGACAAAGGCGTCACAACACAAACAAGGAACTCTGCAAGAGAGTGGTGTCTCGGCTGTTAAGCGTCACATAAACTTTTTGGAGTAGTTCTCCTGATAATGAAACACTTGGAAACGTGTTATTTGGAATGGAAAATGCGACAGTGGTCGTATATAAGCAGGCAAGGTGGTGCTCCCTCACTGTCCCTGCTATAAGAGACACGGATGCTCTTGATACAGAGCAGACCGGAGTCTCATCTGGATTGGTGTGTGCATGCACACTTGAATTGTGGCGCAGATCTGGATTGATTTCGGCAAGGCCGAGGTCAGTGAATATTTTACATTTGCAGAAAACACGGGCCAACCGCTGTTTTCTCGATTATTGACAGGAGTGCCCCGCTGGGGGTGAATGCCCTGTCACAGCCCAGGACTCTGGTGTACGCAGAAGGGTCTGTCACTGATTTTGGTGACTTCTTGCTGGCCAGCAAAAACATGGTACTGAAGCATTGTGACACTGCTGTTAAGGACACTATGGTGTTTGTCCTTATGCAGGGACCTGCTATCCCAGGCAGGAGGCTGATTCTGCACTCTCGGCCAGCAGGCCAGCACGGGCTCTAGGGGCCTGATGAATTGCTCATGAACGGTTCCCAAGTGAGAAGTCACTTGACAGTGTTGTACGCACACAGAGCATCCTCCTGACGGAAATTACGTCATGCAGAGGGGGGGGGTGGAACGTCTCCGCAGAGCAGCATACTTTGGGCTTCAAGGTCTGCGTTTTAGGCTTGTTACAAAATTTAATAGTATCATCATGACCTAATAGTAGATCTGGAGGCTATATGTTAACCTCCGTTTGGTTAAGGATGCTGCCCTGTAATTGGTGATCTTCATGCGCTATTGGTGCATTCCTTTTGCACCTGATTTGTGTTTGGTGATGTGTCTGAACTTGACGTCTATGCCCAAAGTCATGTCGGGAGTGCTGTCTCGTTCGAGCTGCCTGCCCTGTAAAATCTCTGACTCAGAGGACGACAGGAGACTTGCTTTGTGCCCGGTACGAGTTATACGCATGTACATTGAGCAGATACAGGCTAAACCCTTGTCTGACCGGCCTTTTGTCATGTGTTCCAACTCGGCTAGTGAGAAGACGCCATCTAAGCGATGTCTTTCTCATGGAGTTGTAGAAAGCAGATAAAGAGTTGGTTCTGCCTGCAGGGGTGTGTGAGCACTCTGAGGGCATAGAAATGTCAGGGGTCTGGTTTATGATTTTGTGCGGATGCCAGTATAGGCATCACTGCGCACGTTTGTCTGGTGTACCGACAAGGTCTCACTGCGGCAATGGTAAATCATGCCATGCTCACCGCAGGGATCCTTTAACCAGGGGCCGTCACCCTTTTGAAAAGGGTCATGTGGCGGTCCTGGTCCCTTACGTCTAGTTCAGCGACTTGGCGGGGCATGAATATAGGTCCCATAGTAATGTGTTGTACCGAGTTGACCGACTGAATGGGAACGTTGAGTTATGCATATAACTACTGTTCCCAGAAGGAGGGAAATGAGGTACAACACCTCTGGGCCCCGCACAGTCGGGATCCCGGTGAAGAGCTGGACTGAACAAAGGGAATGACGCATACGACCACATTTATATGCTGTGGGCAGGTAGCCCCACCCACGTCGTCATGCGTCATTGGCCTTTCAGGCGTGAATATAGGTGTCTTCAGCAGATGGCGCTAGAGCGCGATATCCCATAGTAATGTGTTGTACCTCGTTTCCCTCCTTCTGGGAACAGTAGTTATATGCATAACGGCAAGATTTTGCTCCTGATAGCATGTCTTTACAACTTTATAGAAGTCTTATGATTCCCCACATGACTTTATAGAATTTCCCCAACAGACCATCAATACCTGATGCACGGCCAGGTTTCAAACGTTGTATAGCTTCAGTAAATTCTTAAAAGATAAAACACTGTCCAAACTTGCACGTTGTTTTCAATTAAGAGTCGGAAGTTGTTCAAATAAGTCCGATTTACTCTGTGAATCGAGACCTTTCAGCTCTAAACAGTTCTGAATAAAAGTTCACAGCAATTTTCATCATGTTTTTTGGGTTAGGCGCTTTAGACCCATCTGGGAATGTTAGACAATGCATTACACTTTGCTTTTTTGAGACTTTTTCCAAGAAAAATAAAATAAAATGTAGTTGGAGCATCCATATCATGGAATGACAAAAAATGTGCCCTTATAAGTTGCACTTGTAGTAGAGAGTTAAGTGTATTATAGAAAAGCAGATCGATTCAAAATCTGGTTCAGTATTATTCCTATTCAAAGTAAAATCAACTGTACTATTCCAGTCATCCCTGAATATTAGAAAATCATCTGCAATCACATTTTTCAAATATTCACTTTTTAAATAGAATTATTCTATCTGCACTTCTTTTTGGAGCATAAATATAAAAAAATATGAAATTTTATTCATCAATTTTTGTTTTTACAACAAGGTGCCCTTTTTCTAATTCTACTTTTGACACTATATCAACATTGAGGTAAGGTGAAAAAGTATGGCTACCCCAGCACTTAAATTAGTTCCATGACTTAAAGCTACACTGTGTGATTTTACCCCCATCTAGCGGTGAAAAGGTATATGACCATCCAGTGAATATTAGTTTCTGTTCCTCTCAATTCCGATTTCCTTTTAACCCTAACCAGGGTCCAATGTTGTCCAAGATTAACATGGCTTCCAGTTCCACCTCCGTCCATGACGGTTAACTCAAACGTAAACGCGAAAGGCGAAGCTTGAATTAAGGGGCAACGGCGACCAACATTACAACCCTTTACCCGTATGTATTTTCAATGGCATATATTACACTCACGAGAATACTTTATTACTTGAACGAAGTAAATATACATTAATGAGCACATATATTTTTGAAAGAACTAAGTGTTTTTAGCTAAGAATAAACTAAAAGAGTTACACAGTGTAGCTTTAAAGAGTAACTGCCCTCTCCAACACAATCCTCAATCTGTCTCTTTTTTTCCATCACTATGACTTTCTTGTACAAATGTTATGTGTGATTCTTTAAGCTTAAGGAACTCAGTTAGTAAGCCTCTGTTTTTCTCATTCCTCACACCATTAATGTTTAAAGTACTGAACTCTTAAGGTTTGCATGTTAAAGGAGGAGAGAAGAAATAAGAAAAAAATACAGAGAGAGCAGCACCTACAAACTTGTGAAACCTATTTATTCTTTTTCTTGCATTTAAGACTATTACAAACTACTGTAGCAAGTTTTTCCAAATAAAATCTTGTTTTCGATATCACATCACATTCACTTTTCATCCTAACACCTTTCTTTAACACTCTAAAGTCAAGTCAAGTAAATATATTTTATATAGCGCTTTTCACAATACAGATTTGTATCAAAGCTGCTTCACAGAATCAATCAAAACAACCTAACAGTGTTAGTTTATTACTGGAAAAAGACATCCAAGTATGGTAGAGCAGATCCATGGTTTGATGGGTCATTTAATTTGAATATCCACAACTGAAGCAAGCCAAAGGCAACAGTGGCAAGGAAGCCTGAAAACTCCATCAAGTGACCCGATGGTGTCTGAAAAACTCCATCAGATGACCCAATGGTGAAAAAAAAAACCTTGGAGAACCCAGGCTCAGCCAGTTCTCCTCTTGGCGTTTATGAACTAGAGGCCAAATTTACAGTAACTGTAAGATGAAAAATTTATATGAATGCCTGGCTAAATAAATGCGTCTTTAGTCTAGTTTTAAACTGGGAGAGCTAGTCTGACAAATCGAACGATAACAGGAGCTAAATGTGAAAATGCTCTCCCTCCTTTGGTGGATCTGGATTAGAGTTCTCAACGGGCCTGAAAATTATTACCCGACCCCGACCTGGCCCGTGGCTTCTGAAGCTCCGAACCGATGTAAACCCTGACACATCAACATGAATTATCCGCCCGAACCCGGCCCGCGGCCTGAATCCGGACGCGCACGCGTTCTAGTACAGTCTATTGCCGTTGCAGCGCCCATTCATTCTACGAGTTTTGAAACAAATAGACCTAGCCTACAAACATAATCATATGCTTATAATAGGCATTCGTGGTAGGAAGATCAGTGCGTCCACAGTGGATAGACTGAGGCATGTTCTCCTCTTGCCAGCCACCCGCGATGGACTTTGCACGCAGCAGCCAGATTTTCTTTACGGTGAACAGCAGCGATGATTATAATAATTTGTTTGTTTTTTTACTGGGTGGAAAAGATTAAGCCCGAGGTTCTGACTCCTGACCTCGAGTCATTTGCTTATATTTTCGACTCTGAACCCGGCCTCAAACCCGCGGGTCCCGTCGGGTTTCGTTCGGGCTCGAACTCTGACCCGTCTGAGAACTCTAATCTGGATATCCTGAGGAATGACCAGAAGCCTCTGAATTTAGTCATCTTAAAGAGCGTGATGGATTGTAGGGCGATAAAAGATCCGTTAATAGACTGGAAGCTAAACCATTTCGAATTCGGTGTTATATGATCATATCTCTTGATCTGAGTAAGAATTCTAAGTGGCTGCATTTTGGACTAACTGTAGCTTGTTTATTAAGGATGCAGGACAACCAGCTAATAAAGCATTACAGTAATCTAGTCTCGAGGTCATAAATGCATGAACTAACTTTTCTGCATCAGAGACAGATAGCATGTTACATAGCTTAGCAATGTTTATAATGTTTCTATATTTGTAACATATGAAATATGCTTTTCAAAAGACAGGTTGCCGTCTAATATAACATCCCAGGTCTTTTACTGTAGCGGATAAAGTAACAGGGCATCCTAATATGTTAAAGTCATATTATTTTCATATTACACTCATAACTGACCTCAAGAATTTGTCGGCATCAGAAAAAACTTCAGAACATCCACCTTCTGTCCTTTTGTTTGATCCAGAAAAATCCTTAAATTCTTCCACACAGTATACAACATCTCCAGATGACTGACTCAACTCAAACTCAGAAACTTCTGAACAACTGTCACTATCACATCCATCGATTCATCAACACACACGTTCATCGTCAACAAACTGTAAACTGCTTCCACTTGCCGTTTCAACTTCCATATCAATGCCCAACACATTCTCATCCCAAGGCGTCATATACTGATGCTTTTGCCAGTGTGTATACATCCAACCCACATGGCACCCTTTAGCGTCCGATATAACATGCACAGAGTATGGGTAGGTTTAGGTCTGGGTAGTGTTAGGGTTAGACCACTAGCAGGTGCCTTCTGGCCCATATATATCTGCGTCTCATAGGCCCCGTTCACACTGCAAGTCTTAATGCTCAATTCAGATTTTTTGCTCAGATCCGATTTTTGGGTTTGGCTGTTCACATCACCTTTTAAAATGTGGCCTATATCTGATTCCAATGTGAACTGTTTGCATGTTTCAAACTAACCCGCATGCACAAAAGAACAACAATGACATCATATGCAGCACGCTGTTGCACTAATGTTCGTGTGGTTATGGAGGAAGTAAGCATTTATGCTTTTATTTCTAAATGTCTGTGTAATGGAAGCTGTAAAATTAATGAGCAGGTGATGATGAGGAGAAGAATGAAGAGAAAGGAAGCAATATTGGCTATTTTTTAATTAGCCCATATATTATTAAGGTCTAACACCTCACTCTCCCTCCAATGACTCACTCCATCACTGTTCTCCATATGTATTCAAGTTTTTAATGTTACTGTCTGTGTCTGTTGTGTCTAGTGCTTACTTGCCGGCGCATAATTGTGTTAAATGTTGATGTAGATTGACGTCAGAGTCGCATTAAATCCGCTTTGGTTGTTCACACTGCGGACACATTGAAAACAATCAGATCTGTATCTGATTCAGGACTACATATGAATGTGGTCTAAATCTGATTTAAAAAGATCAGATCTGGGCCATTTGAGTGTTCACACTATCTCTGAAGAAGTCTGACCTGGTCACTTGACCCCCAAAAAATCAGATTTGGGCCACTTTTGTCTGCAGTGTGAACGGGGCCATATTGACGCTAAGGCCCCGTTTACACGAGAATCACTCCGGGTGAAAACGTACAAATATTTTATCGGATGTGCCTTTCGTTTACACGCGACGGCGTTTTGAGGCTTAAAAATGCAAAAAAGTGAAACCACCCTCCAGAGTGGAAATCTTAAAACGCTCCACTCGTCACTTGACCGTGTAAACGGTAAAAACGCAAAAGTCTGCTTGACAGTGAAGGTTGTACGCAGGTGCGTGGACTTGGTGTTGTTGTAGTATGCACTCCTAGCCACCTGAAGTACATACTACATTGAATTTCACACACTTTTGCTGTCACCATTTGCACGCGGATTTCCCACACAAAACACTGAAACGCAGAATAAAAAGTGATGGCGCAACGCCACTTTTGCGTTTTCTCTTTAGAATCGTTTCTGTGTAAACATAGCCTAAAGCAGTGGATCTCAAACTCAATTCCTGGAGAGCCACAGCTCTGCACAGTTTTGCTCCAAACCTAATCAGACACACCTGATGCAGATCCATTGCAAATCAAGGTCATCAGGATTACTAGACTTCCTTACAGGTGCGAGTTGGAGCTGGTTGGAGCTAATTGAGTTTGAGATCACTGCGCTAAAGGGTGCCATGTGTGTTGGATGTATACACATTAGCAAAAGCGTCAGTATATGACGCCTTGAAGATGAGAACGGGCTGCAATGCCACATACAACACCCTGATGAGCTCCTCCTTGAAACACCTAGCACTTTCGGAAAGAAGAGTCATTCACCTCTGCTCTGGACATTTACTCTTGTCTGACAGTTAGTCGAACTTTTATCCCTAATTCTTTGATCTGTTTCCACTTTTGCTTCTTTTACCAGTGCGTGTCTTTTTTTCTCGAATTGTATAACTCGTTTTTTGCGATCCTGACTCGATTTCTCATTGCATTGTTTTCAGTCTCGCACTTTTCTCCTCGTTTGTTGTCCTATGAGGACAAAGCAATTTATTGTGGCCTAGGTCTCCGCATTCAAAACATCGCATACTTTCTGTTGTTGTGATGCTCATACAAGAACTTTTGTCACAGGTTGGGGTGGGTCATGGCCAGACTGCACCCACCCTTGAAACCACCCCAAGGAGCGTGTCAGAGACCAGACAGATAGAGTGGAATTAAAAAATAACAGGCTTTAGTGAGCAAAACATCATTTAAAAGTCTTCATAAAAGTTCTGGACATCACAGGGCCAGCAACGCTCCAAGCTTCTCGCCCGCCGGCTCAACGGCTCTCCCAGCTCGGCTCAATGGGTTCCTCCATGCTCTCCATAACAGAGGGCCTCTCAGTTCATAGAACAACGATGTGGCCAGGGTGTGTCTCTCCTTCAGGCAAGCATCACCCAAGAGAACATTAGCGGGGAGAATCTTCTATTAAATAGACAGAACAGGTTACACAAGGACAGGCACACTTCTCTTCAAGATGGCAATAAGGCGGCTGGATTGTGTTGCTCTAAGCAGACAGCGCTGTGGCTAGGGTGTGTCTCCTTCAGGCAGGCATCACACAAGAAAACAGTAGCGGAGGAATCTTCTATTAAATGGAGAGAACAAATTATACAAGGCAGGCACACTTCTCTTCAGTATCAAATTGATGTTTTATTAACAAGGTTCGGGAGGAACACGTTCTAATGATCAACAATCAAGTCAGCAAGCTGTCAGCAATAAGTAATCAACTGGTCCACTCAATCAGCACAAGTAAAGCCTATAAATACGACACAGTTGCACTCACCCATATTCCTTGAACAGCTTCAGCATCCCTCCACCACCCCATCTCCTCACACTTTCCGAGTTATCTTCCTAAACAGAGATACGGGGGGAGAACTCTGGGTTCTGGCCCAATTTCCAGCTCGGAGCCCTCCACCCCGGACAGCACAGCCAAATACGCATAACCATTTTATTCTCTGATCATTAGTAAGTGTGAACTCGTGAAACGGGCTTGTGGCTGGAGCAGAACATACACATTCAACACTGAAATTTTGTTCAGCAAACAATAGGCGGGGATGTAAACTGGGGAATACTGGCAGTTAAATATACATATACTGTACATCCACACACTGCAACTTCTCGTCAAGTCCAATACTGTGTGACACTTCAATTCGGCACTGCATGTCTACTCTCACTCTCAGTGCAATAAGGCCAGCACTCACCCAATGATCAATCCTTCCACTGTTACGCTGAATCAGCACCCAGAAGATGAAGAGATGCAGATGACTTCCCACAGCACGGGAAACAGCATCTTCAATACTCTCTCACACTCAGAAGAATATATCAGGATTTCAATGATGACTCAGTCCCACACTCTTAAGTGGCAGTTACACTCCTGATCAATACACTTCACAATTTCATATTCAACTCAGTGCAGGACATGCATTCATACAGATCCGGTGTTTCACTACTTATCTTCCTCTCAAGAATGATGGCGTTCTCCAGCCTCTGAGTCGATCTCCACAATTCACTCACTTCCCCTCCAGTTAACGTTTCCAGCTTGTATTCACACGACCACCGTCTGCACCCTTAATCCAGCCAAATCCTTACAGCCTTCTTCAGATATCTCCTCGACTCCATGCCACTGCCAAAGAAACGACGGCTTCCCGGGGGAAGCGCTACCCTACTACTTCTCCCGGAGGAACTCGCCACTCGATTACCTCTTTCCTTTTCCTTTTAACTGCTTCATTCGGCCACGGAGCCCTATCGCCAATGCCCACACAAATCGCCTGCACCTGATACTGCTTCCCACACAAGCCGCCACTGTCATGGAAACCAACAACAAGCGGAACTGGCTCAGTGTTCCACTGTGTCATTCGTTCCAGGGGGAACATACTTCCAGCGTGTTCCGCCTTCTGTTCCGCCTTCTTCGTCACCTTGTGACAGTTTCACCATGTTCACTTCCGAAAACTTCGTCGCTGGTTGCAATAACATAAAAACCTGTCTCCGAAAAGACATTACGTTCTTCAGTGCGTCCGTTCTTACAGACGAGCGGGACAGTTTCAATCGGAATTTTCCCAAAGCGATTTAGTTATTTTGATATCGCTTAATTTTTTATGAATGGGGCATCACTATGACATGCGTGGCAGGTGAACACAAAGGTGTTATCTGCACAAAAGTGTCCGACATTTCAATTCCACTGTCTACAAGCACATTAACAAACTTCTTTTCTTTCAGAAACATAAAGACGGCCTTGTCCATTCTAGATGCAGAAAATTATTTTATCATCACCATCAACACTTCCCATACCTATAAGTATGTCTTTCACCATACAGATTTGATCTGGAAAATATTTGCATCCATTTCCCAATGGAGAAAACGTCTCGGGTTACGTATGTAACCCTGGTTCCCTGAGAGGGAGCGAGAGCTGCGTCTGTCAACGCGATGGGAACGCTCTGCGTGATTGCGTCGTGAAGCGTCTGTACAATCAGTCCAATGAGAGAGCAGGACGTCAGGTGACGTCATTGACCAGGAAACTATCAAGCACCCTTGAGATCAGACCGCGACAGCTTCTGTGAAAGGCCTGAAGCAAGTCGATCAGGGCATGCAGGAAGTATGGCAGGCGAACGCAGCTCTCGTTCCCTCTCAGGGAACCAGGGTTACACTACGTAACCCGAGACGTTCCCTTTCAAGGGAACTTCGAGCTGCGTTGTCAACGCAATGGGAACCCCATACCCACTATGCCATGCTGAGAAATGCCCGTTCTGTGTGAAGTCGAATGCGCACACTAAGAAGCGAGCAACCTAGCCCCGGGAGTGGAGAGGTCTAGGTCATAAAACCTGACAAATGTATGCGGCGAGGACCACCCTGCCGCATTACAGACATCATGAAGGGAAACACCCGAAATTAAAGCCTTAGAGGCAGCCATACTCCTAGTAGAATGGGCGCGGACCTCCATAGGTGAGGGACGTCCGACCGTATTATAAGCAATAGAGATAGCCTCAACTATCCACTTGCTCATTACTTGTCTCGATGCCGGGCAACCTTTCTTAGTCGAACCAAAGCAGACGAATAATTGCTCTGACTTACGCCACAGGGCAGCTCTGTGAACGTAGGCATCCAGTGCCCGGACTGGACATAACAGATTGAGACTTTCCTGATCTGTGGTATTGAAGGGTGGAGGGCAGAAGGCCTGCAGCACAATAGGACCCATCACATTCGTAGGGACCTTAGGAATGTAACCCGGCCTAGGGTATAGAAATGCTTTAACCATACCAGGTGCGAATTCCAAACATGAGGGAGCAACCGAAAGAGCTTGCAGATCTCCAATTCTCTTAATAGAAGAAATAGCGAGAAGAAACAAAGCTTTTAAAGTGAGGAATTTTTCTGAAACCTCTTCGATAGGTTCGAAGGGAGCCAAAGCCAGACCCTCGAGTACAATGGCCAGGTCCCAAGCCGGTGCTCTGGAGTGCAAGGCAGGCCTCAGCCTCAGTGTTCCACGGAGAAAACGAGTTATTAGAGGATCTCTCCCCAGAGAAGAAGCCCCCGCAGGGGATCTAAAGGCAGATATAGCCGCAACATACACCTTCAAGGTGGAGGGAGTTAGTCCAGCAGAGAAACGGTCTTGCAGGAAATCGAGAACTGTACCAACCGGGCAGTCAACAGGATTAAAGGCACGTTCTCCACACCATGTAGAGAACAATTTCCATTTGAAATAATAAAGTTTTCTCGTGGAGGGAGCTCTGGATTGGAGAATGGTCTCCACGACCTCAGTCGAGAGACCAGCACTTATGAACTGGGCCCCCTCAGAGGCCAAGCCCATAGCTTCCACAACTCGGGGCGAGGGTGAAATATTGTGCCCCCTGCCTGTGAAAGCAGGTCCCTCCTGACCGGAATCTCCATCGGAGAGCCGTCCAAGAGGGACACTAGGTCCGCAAACCATATTCTGGTCGGCCAGTGCGGGGCTACTAACAACAGCTGAACCCCTTCCTGGCGAACTCTTTCCAGAACTCCCGGGAGCATTGATATCGGGGGAAATGCATACAGGTGTAGCCTCGGCCACACCTGCACCATCGCATCCAGTCCGAGAGGAGCTGGCTGCGTGAGAGAGAACCATAACGGACAGTGAGTTGTCTCCTGAGTTGCAAATAGATCGACCTGAGCCTGACCAAAGTTCTCCCATAGGAGCTCCACCACCTCGGGGTGGAGTCTCCACTCCCCGGGCCTCAGCCCCTGCCTCGACAGAATATCGGCCCCCACATTCAGATACCCTGGAATATATATTGCCCTCAGTGACAACAATTTCCCCTGGGTCCATAGGAGGATCTGCAGAGCCAACTTGTATAAAGCTCTGGACCTCAGACCCCCCTGATGGTTGATGTAGGAGACCACCGAAGTATTGTCCGTGCGGACAAGCACATGTTGGCCCCTCAGGTCTGGCAGGAAGTATTTGAGAGCCCGAAACACTGCCATCATTTCTAGTTGGTTTATATGCCAAGACTGCTGATGGTCCTGCCACAGACCTGTCGCCGAGCGGCCACTCATGACCGCCCCCAGCCTGTCAGGGAAGCATCCGTCGAGAACGTGACGCGTCGACAAGGAACCCCCAAAACTGGGCCCTGGGCGAGGAACCAAGGTTTCTTCCACATGACCAAGGCCCGTAAGCATTGCCGCGTGACCTTGATCATACGAAACGGGTTTCCCCTCGGAGAAAACCCCTTGGTCCTGAGCCACCACTGTAGGGGTCTCATGTACAGAAGGCCAAAAGTTATCACGTTGGACGCCGCTGCCATGAGCCCCAACAGTTTCTGAAACTGTTTCACAGTGAGTGACCGGCCTAGTTTCACATTCTTTACGGCTGTAAGGATCGCAGTTATACGTGCTGGAGCCAATCTTGCTTGCATCATTGTCGAATCCCACACTACCCCCAGATAAGTGGTCCTCTGTGCTGGAAGGAGCACACTTTTCTTGGTGTTTAGCCGTAACCCCAACCTTTTCATGTGTGACAGAACAACATCTCGATGTTGAACTGCCAACTGCTCTGACTGAGCTAGGATCAACCAATCGTCGATATAATTTAATATCGCGAATGCCTGGGATCTGAGAGGAGCCAGCGCTGCATCCACGCATTTCGTAAAAGTGCGGGGTGATAAACCTAGGCCGAACGGCAAGGACCCCGAAGGAACCCTTTCTATAGCCCCTTTTTGTAAAGCGTCATTAGTTCCTGTTCCATAACCCGAGCCTGCTTGGGGACCACCACTGTGGGAAGGACCCCCAAAAATCTGGGTGGACGAGAACCAAACTGAATTCTGTACCCTTTTTCTATCACATGCAGGACCCATTGAGAAATATCTGGCAGTAGTTTCCACGCTACCATGAATTCCACTGAAGGGGACCAGTCTCTCTGAGACTGGTCTCGGGATTTGTTGAACGGACACTTCGGTGCCCTGAAATCGGCGAACCGACAGGGAACAACCGAACTGACCGTTCTACGACCCTCCTCGGAGGACCGTATGGGGACGCTGACACCTCGGTGCCCTGAAACGGTGAACCGACAGGGAACAACCGATGTGGCAGCGCTGCGATACTCCTCGGAGCATCGCCCCCCAGAGGGCGCTGAGGAGGAATGATTTCTCGAAACCATCCCTCCCCAGAGGGGACCACCCTCAGAAGTCTGACCCCTTGCGAGTCAGGACTTCTTCTTACCCCAGGTCTTTTTAGAGATGACAGTCCTCAGATCTTGCCTACCCCTAACTGACCTGGATTGTGACCGCCACTGAGGCTCCGAAGATTGTGGAGGAGCCCGGGCGGCCACGCTTTGCCTTTGGCGTGCTCTGTGTGAGGAGCTAGTACTCGGCTGAGGCTGCTCAGATTTAATAAAAGTTCTATGACCAGCAGCCTCGGGAATATCAAAACGGCGAGGAAGAATTTTCTGAAACGCAGCTGACTGCTTTTTTGTTTCTTGAAATCGATCGACGACACAGTTAATAGCGTCGCCGAACAAACTTGATGGTGACATCGGTGCATCTAACAGAACAGATCTATCTTTTTCTTTAATTTCAGATAAATTCAACCATAGGTGGCGCTCCGTGGCCACCAGGGCTGCCATAGACCGGCCCACTGATTTGGCCGTCTCCTTAGTGGCACGGAGCGTTGAGATCTGTCGCGCGACGCAATTCTCGAATTGCGTCAGCGCTCACCTCCTCGCGTTCATCAACTTCCCTCAGCAGATCAGCCTGGTATGCTTGTAGTATTGTCATTGTGTGCAAGCATGATGCAGCCTGACCTGCTGCCGAGTATGCTTTACCCACCAGAGAGGATGTAGATTTTAATGGTCTGGTGGGTAACGTCGGGGCTTTTAATGATGACGATGATTCGGGAGAGAGATAGCTCGCGAGCGTCTCTTCAGCCCTCGGCATCGCCGTATAACCGTGATCAGCAGCACCTATTATGTTACTATATTTAGATGTCTGCGGGTTAAACACTCTGAATGAAACAGGTTTATTCCACGACTCTCGCCACCTCAGTGTGGAGATCGGGAGAGAATGGTAAGCCCCGACGTGGAGGCAGTGTTTTGGATGGCAAAAATCTCTCATCAAGTATGCTTTTTTTCTTTGAAACACTTTCACTTTCATCAGCTGGCCAGTCAATATTTAATCTAGCTACAGCCCGTGACAAAACCTCCAAAAGCTCCTCATCACCGGGGGTATGAGCTGGCGAAACATCATGATCCCCCACGTCAATGCTGACGACATCCAATTCCGGAACTGGATAGCGTCAGCATCGGTGCCTCAGCCGGGAAGGAGAAACCGCAGAGCGGGCTCCTCCCTGGGCAGAGGCACTGGATCCAGCAGGTAAGGGCTGAGATAAGGCGGAGCCCGTCTCAAGCCCCGCTACCAGATCCATTTGCGAACCCCAGGATGCAAGTCGACGCTGTGCCTCGGCGACAGCGGGACCCGCACCCCGGGGAACGCGAACCGAACCGTCCCTTCTCAAAGAACGCCCGGCGGGAGCGGAGCGTTCTCATAGAAAGCTTCACACAATGCTCGCAGTCAGCTCCCCTCGAGAACTGACTGGGCATGCTCCACTCCCAGACAAGCCACACACAGCTGATGTGTGTCCCCACCCGTGATGAAGCGAGGGCAAGGAACAACACAATGCTTAAACTCTTGATTCGCCATTGTATATGTGTGTATATAGTGTGCTTGACAGACAACAATAAATAGACAGAGACAGAGTACAGAGATCACTTGCTGAAGGCTACAGAAGCTGTCGCGGTCTAATCTCAAGGGTGCTTTATAGTTTCCTGGTCAATGACGTCACCTGACGTCCTGATCTCTCATTGGACTGATTGTACAGACGCTTCACGACGCAATCACGCAGAGCGTTCCCATCGCGTTGACAACGCAGCTCGAAGTTCCTTGAAAGGGAACCGGCGTTCCTAAACGATCATCACCCACAAATGGATGCAAATGAATACAAGATCTAACCACCTCACAATTAATTCCTGACTGAAGGTGAGAAAAAGAAAACAAAAAACAAAAGTATATTAAAAAAAAAAGTATTTAAAGGTCTATCAAACACCTTTCACACTTCCAACAAATTGCAAATGCTTATGGACATGCATCAGTTGCTTTTTACACAACTCTCTGCTGTTTTCTCATCGTGCCAAACATTCACATGCATGAGAGAGAGAGAGAGAGAGAGAGAGAGAGAGAGAGAGAGAGACTGTCAATGTGACAACCTGCAATCTTATAGATCATTGGCATGAATATGAGATTGAAATGACACACCATTATCATGACAGGATACATGGACACATATTAGACTCCTTATGTCTTCTGACATCTTAGAATGTCTTAATTGATCCTGCTGGCTGAAAGTTTACCCACATGACATGCAAATTGGAGACAGGTTTGATCCTGAGTTTGTACTGACTGCAGATTGAAATGGTTTGTGTTTATCGTCTGATGCAATCCCCAGCTACAATCAAACACTTTTGTAAAAGAAAATTCATAGTTTTTTTTTGTTGTGGAATTAAAAATGTTTCAAACAAACATTTTCTGCGAATATAGTTGAAATGTTTAGACATATTTCAGTAAAGCTTTAGATTACAGCCCAGAAAGTACTGCGTAAGTACACCAAATTTACAGCGTACCTTTTGGAAATTATAGAGTACCTATAAAATACGAACGTGTAAGTATAAGGGAACAATTCCTAATATTTGGGGAATGAAGGGGTAGGCTAATAGGAAAAATACAAGTAGTATGCATTAAGTATTTTATAACTAAGGGCTAACTAGTTTAATATTAAATGGTATGTATGACCTACACTGTAAAAATTTCACAGAAAATAACTGTGAATTTTTTGACGACCATTTTCTTCATTTTAAATTGTACTCAAAACACTGTCAAATTACAAATAATATCTGCAAAATAAAAATGCAGCTGATATTTTAGGTATTGTTACATTACAGTCAAATTCCAGTCATTCACATTTTTTTACAGAAATTGATTGTATTTTCATACAGTATTTTTCTTTTTTCTTAAATTACATAAACATTTATGTAAAATTACTAATAGAATCTGTAAGTAAACGGTAACAAAACAGTTTAATGATTACATGACTGGCAGCTCAAAAAACTGTAACATTAAAGTAAAACATAATAAATTCAACCCGATCACACCAAATGCGTCTTTATAGCACGCATGTGCATTGTCGTGTAATATATACGCTAAAGTGAGTTTTTACGTGCATATGATACGCATTGGTTGGTTAGGTTAAGTTTAGGTGTGGGGTGCGTGTGTATTAGACGCTGCTAGAATTTAGTGGGTTGGGGTGCGTGTGTATTATACGCAAATGAACTGCGTATCAATTGCACGCAACAAAAACTGCGTCTCATATGCACTGAAAACTCATTTTCGTATATATTACATGACAATACACATGCGTGTTATAGAAACGCATTTACATGAGAACAGGCTCATAAATTAATGGTCAAATGACTGGCAGCAGAGGCTGCCAAACAAAAACCATAAAATTAAAGTAAAATATTCAAATTTAAATAAACCGAAAAAACTGTTATTTCACAGGTATTTCCTGCATTATTATGATCAAATACCATCATTGTAAAAAATCTTTAAAAAAGGGTCAACTAACTTGCAGGACAGGGTGCCAAACAAAAACCATAAAATTAAAGTAAAATGTTCTATTTTAAATAAACAAAAAACTGTTTTTTCACAGGTATTTCCTGCATTATTATGATCAAATACCTTCATTGTAAAAACATTGTTAAAAAAGGGTCAAATGACTGGCTGCCAAACAAAAACCATTAATAGCCTAAATATAAAATACAACTACAGTAATCCATGTTTGATCAAGCTTCGAACCCATGTCTGTGTAATGGTAGAACCGTCAGCCTATGTTCTACCACTCAGCCATGTGTTCGCTCTAATGAGCAAGAAAACGTTTGGTCGTTATGCCTATTGTGAATGTAGGCCTGGGCTACTTTACATGAAAAAGGAGATCTCTTACAGTTTTAAAAGATGGTTTTATTCTAGCTATGATGAGAAAAATAAATTCAAGTAAGCACCGCCACGTTTGTCGAACAATATTAAGGCCACTGCAACTGAAACGCGCGTTGCATGTTATGTCTCAATACAGGAGCAGAAGCGCTGGTTCAGATTTTATTAGGCTATTTGTTGTTTAAATGTGCGTGTTGCATATTTAAAAAAAAAAATATATATATATATATACACATATTTGATATTGTCTATTTAGGCAAATTATAGCATTGATTACTGTGTGGAGGGGAAATACCCCACCGGCAAATTGCAACTTGCTTAGGTTGGTTATGTTTTTTTTTTATCTACATGGAATCCCATTAAGTTTTATTTTCTTTTTTTTTTAACATAACTGCTTTTGAAGATGCAAATTCAGTCAATCTGTTGGAAGAGATTTGTTCCTTAATGTAAAATAGAAATGCAAGGTAATTTTAACACGTTTATGCAGGATTTGAAACAGTGTCATCAAAATGATTGTACCAAAGTTCTACCACTCGACCATGACTTTTCTCACTGACAAAAGCTCAGAAGTTAAGTTATGTGTCATTTTGGTTGTCCACCTACTGTACCAGGATTTAATAAATAAGAAGTAAATATTGCAGACAATGGATAGGCTAATCACGACACGGAGGCACTGGCGCATGAACTGAAGCTTGTCTCATAAATGAACCAAAACTCAGCATACAAGGTATCCTACTTGCCTCACAGACCTGATAGAAATATATATATATATATATATATATATATTGTAGCGAATCTCGACTCTAGGTCTTATAGCTCAATTTGAATTTAGGGAAGAATATTCAAAATTAATGATCTGGATCAACAATTTATGAACTATTCCTTGAATCGAGGGTCTCGCATATATTCATTCACCCAACGAGGGGTTTTACACCACGCTCGTCTGTCTCAGGTACATATGACGAAACTAACACAACGGATTATGATTAGTTTGGAGCATATGTCCCTTTTTCAGACAGAGGAGTGTGTGATTTTTGAAAGCAATAAGAGATTGCACAGTTTTCTAGTCAGCGCGGCCCGCGTGCCGATCTACAAAACTCCGAATCCTTGCTTTCCTTAGCTTGAATCGTGCTGGTAATGTTCAGTGCACTCGAACAGAATCAGAACGTAGCATTAGGATCTTTAATATTAAAGAGGCTTTGTTGTGCAATTAATACACACAATGGCAAGTGATGTATAAATGGAGTTTAATAAAACACACGACTAAGTTGCACTACAAATCACACGTGATATATGTATATACAGGTAAAACAAAATAAAAATAAAACTTAAGAAAGGAAACAATGGAAAATGAGAATACAAGAGAAATTACAGTTACTTGCACAGCTTTTGACCTTTGGAGACAACCACAGGAAGTTATTTGTCTAGAATTTGACGGAACAAGTTTTGCATTCGAACCTGTGTGATGCTGAGAGCATGCGGTTGCCCTGGAGACGGAATCTCTTGATCTCTCCCACGTGGGTTGGTTTTGCGGGAGTTCAAAGCGTCTTGGAGAGTTCGTGCTGGATGCTGCCTTCTTGGTTGGAGGAGACGTCCGTACTAACTTGAACTGGCTATTCGCAAAAGTAAACGTGAAGTAAAAGTAACGAGAGACTGATAACTTTAAGAAGTTTCAGAAGATGCAAGAAGATGAGTCCGAGGGCATCAGGAGATTTCCGAAGGAAGTAGATGGAGCCAGGGACCAAAGCAGGAGATAAGCGTACGAGATTAGGAGGTACGAGATTAGGAGGTAAGAGGTAAGAGCTGAGAGCTAAGAGATAAGAGATAAGAGAGCGTTGTGTTCTGTGGCACAAGCTTTTAAGGATGGTTTGCGGTTTGTCCCAAAACTCGGCTGACCAATGAAAGCCGGTCATCACAGGGGCGTGTCTGCCCATTTGATTAACATGTGACATTGCTGATCTTGCGTCTTGAGACAAAGGAAAAGTTATGCTAACTTTGAAAACAAACTTATACATGGGGATATACATTTTGTAATATCGATATATAGTTAAACAAACAGATCACACCATAAGGATTACAGAGACATCAAACACATTGAGTTATTTTGACCGCATTGTTGGGTTACACTTTAAAGCATAGTATTACAGGCATTTTAAACTCTTTGGGTACTCGTGATTACACCTGAAGTTAGATTGGTGAATTACTGTTCTTTTACGTGCATTTCAGCATACTAGACATCTTTGGTAATCTTTTAACAAGTTTTTAGAGCTGTCCGTGTTTGATGTGTGTGTGCGGGCTGTCTTGCCCGCGAAGGGGGTTTGTGTGTGTGTTGGTATGTGCGCGTGTTTGCACGTACTAGCAATTAGCGTCACGCTGGTTGTGATATACGTGTTGGTGTTGTCGAGCAAAAGGGGAATCTGGTTATTTTCCTTGTTTTTCCCTCCTCCTATGGTGTCACAGGTCACGAGAGGAGAAGGTTCTCCTTGTTTGCATAGATTGGTCAGATTAGTGGGGGTCTAGCGAGGTTCAGTATCTTTGACCATTTATCACCATTAAAATCACTTAGGCCTAGACACGGTGGAGCCTGGGGTCGTAAAAGTCCAGTTGAATTTGACCATATGTGTCGTAGGAATGTGTTGAAAAGGCTTTCTTTGTTACCATTTGTTGATCACATGAAATGAGTTAATGATTGTCTGATCAGAATCCCTACATCCCCCCCTGATCGGGAGATGACGTCCCTGCGGAGACGTCCTCTGCCGATACTCGTTGCATGGGAGGCTGGAAGGTGAATCGTGAACTTGTTAGCCGGTGATCATCAGGGCTGAGGAGTTAACTCAATGAGATCGCTAGTGACTTCCAGCGTGGGACCCTCTTTCCGAGGGTTTCGGCGGAAACCTCCGGAGACGGCTTTGGTGAGCTTAGCGGTGGATGCACGCATCTCGTTGAGTCGGCGGTACAGGATAAAGGCCAAACCCAGAGTTAGGATATGGCTGACTACCATTGAGATGCATAACGCCGTGTCGGCTGGGGTCCAGGCTCGGACCACAGGTGAGGTAGTCAAGCCGGGTTGTCGAGACAGAGCTTGTAGGGCGGAGTCGAGAGGAGCAATGTCAATTAATTGTGACCCCCCTGTTCTCAATTCCCAGTTCCAGTTCTGGACCCAGGGTGAAGTTGTGGTCCTTGAAGAAGGAAGGGATTTCCAGCTCGGATTCGGTACTCGTTGCTCGGGAGATGATACAAGGCCAGATCATCGACGGTGGAGGATGGCGCCTTTAGGGACCTGAATCCACATGCTTTGGTTTGTAGCAGGCTGACACGAGTTGCGGTGTCGGTGTTGGTCATAGGTGAGCGTAGCTGTGAGCACGGGGGTGTTTACGAGCCAGCGGTCGCCGATGATTTTCTGCTCGGGTCTCTTCAACTCTGAGGACGGGGCCTGGCTTCGGCCGGGCACCGGGTGTCTCTGGACATAGCTTGCAACCCGCAGATTCCATCAGTGTTGTCTCTGAGGAAGGGTTTGCTCGGGCAGAGATAGTGAATGTCTTTAGTCAGGGTGCACATGTGCAGGTTTGGAGCCAGGTACATGTTGTGGGTCACTGTCGTGGTAGGCTACCACGCTTGGGGTGCGGACTGTGATGTGCGTGTTACCTTTCCAAAACCCGACATTGACAATGTCCTTGAGTCTGTAGATTCGGTTTGACTCTATGATGGGTAGGTTCAGGAGGAATCCCACTTCTTTCTGTTCGGGGTCGACGTAGAGTGGGATGGCGCTGCCCAGGGAATAGGCCAGATGTAACTTGGAGCGGGGTCGGCTGGCGTGGTGACTGCGGAGGCCAGCACATTTTGGACCAGGCTCAAAGGGATGAGATAGGGTGGAATTCGTCCCATGGCCAGGCTGTCGACGGAGGAACTCACTTCCCGCAGCATGTCTGTCATGAGGGCGGAGACAAGCTGCGTTTGGACCAAGTCAGTTTGGAAAACATTGATCAGACGCTTCACAGCGGTCACAGTCTGGTTGAGGACGACGCTGTGGGTGTTGAGAATTACCACAGTTCCCTTTAGGGTCTTTCCGATGGTCTGCAGGGAGGCACTCTGCGTGGTGAGCTGTTCCCTTAGTTGTGGAATCTCTGTTTGAATCTCGGCCACGTTGCGTCTCACGGTAGCCAGGTTGACAGCATTGACGCTGGACATACCGATGTTGAACAGGGTTCCCACTGCAGCTGCAGCTCCGAGCAAAGCTCCCAGGAACCGTTTGGGGCGGCGGTTGTATCCGCTCAATTCCGCCTGGGTGACAGTCATCTTTTCTAGTTGGCTCAGCATGTGTCTGACGTCGGCCTCGGCGTGGAGGACGGAATCCTCTATCCATCGGGCACCGGCCCAGCTGTACTGGGTTGCTGTTTTGGGGAAGTGTGCCCGGTAGACATTCAGGGGCTCCAGTCGGACGTACACTTTCTGGGTGTGTGTCCGACAGTTGGTTATCAAGAGCCCTGGTTGCTCCCTCAGCACGATGCCTGACGCCGGGCCTGGTGAGATGATGTCGGGTGGCGGTTGCCCTCTGATTGCTTGAAGGCACAGGATGGTAAACCACAGCAGCATCCTAGTAGGAGTACAGAGGAGAGGTGGAGAGAGAGAGAGAGAGAGAGAGAGAAAGAGGCAGTGTGTCAGCGGGAGTTGTCCGTGGTTTTGCAGGACGGTCTTCCGCTCCTAGGATGGGAAACAGGTTAGTTTGCATTGGCCACTCCTCGCCTCTCCCTGCGAGCAGCCGAATGTCTTTTAATTTGGTTGCGGTGGACCCATTTGAGCACGGGGTCTTTCTGTCCCTGGCTCAGTTGGATTCGGTACGCTACCGGTGAAAGTTTATCGACAATTTCATGGGGCCCTGTCCAGTGTGGCAGGAATTTCTTTGACAGCCGGTGGGAGGCTGTGCGTTGTGGCTGTGCAAAGCGGTAATACCAGACCCTGTCACCCACGGCCAGTTCCTGGTGTGAAGCTTTCCGGTCATAGTACGCTTTCTGACCCTGTGCGCTCTTTTGAAGCTGTTGTTGGGCGAAGGCAAAGGTCGATTTCAGATGCCGGTGCAGCTCTTCGAGGTACTGGTGAGTGGTGCAGGCTGTGATGAGACTGGAGTCTCCTGGCTGGTACAGCAGGTGCAGTGGCAGTGTCATCTGTCGTCCAGTCATTAGTTCGAAGGGGGACACTTGAGTTGAGTCTTGTGGAGTGGCTCTTAGGGCCATTAACACCAGCGGGAGTTTCACGTCCCAGTCTTTCTGGTTGGCAGCCACGTATTTTTTTAGCATACTGACCACAGTCCGGTTAGAACGTTCGACTTGGCCAGACGAGATTGGTTGATGGCTGATGTGCATTTGAACGTGGACACCCAGGAGTTTCCATATCTGCTGCATTATCTCAGCTGTGAAATGAGTACCTCTGTCTGAGTTGACACTCATTGGCAGTCCGAACCTGGAGAAGATGTGATTCATCAGGAGGTATGCCGTGGTCTGGGCGGTGTCGTTGGGTGCTGGGAGACACTCTACCCATTTTGTGAACTGGCACACGACTGTGAGAAAGTACTTGTTGCCTCTTGTTGATCGGGGTAGGGGCCCTACCCAGTCGATTTGGAGGTCTGACCACGGGAAGGTGATTCTTCTGTGTTGCAGCGGAGCTCTGTGGTTTGGATTTGCAGGTTGAAACTGGCAGCAAATCAGACACTCTTTGATGTACTCCGCCACGTGCTTTTGCATGCAGGGCCAATATGCCACCTGCTTTAGTGTCTTATAAGTGGCTCTGACGCCGTGATGTCCAGCGCATGGTGCGTCGTGGGCATACAAGAGCATCACCCCCCTTAGGCATTGTGGCACCACAAGCCTTGGCGTTGTGGTGTCATCAGGTGCATACCACAAGATGTTGTCTATCACACGCAGCATGTGCTTGATGTCTTGCAGGCGTTTTAGACAGGGGTCGGCCGTTAGGTCAGACGGCGATAGTGGGTGGCTGGTGGGGTCTGAGAGGTGGTGCAGAAAAGTCTTTATTGACGTGTCAGAGTTTTGCATGTCCGCTATATCGTTGTTTGAGATCTGCGGAGTCAGGGCGAGAGACTGAGAGGTGGGCGGTGCGGCAGGGAAAGTTCTTTTGCTGCGGGTTAGCACTGCCACATCAAAGGTAGGTGGTTGGGCTGGGGGTGACCATGGAGTGCCGTGCAGTGCGCCAGCCTTGGCGAGGGCATCGGTTTGGTCATTCAGGTCTTTGTCGAGGCCTGGTTGTTTGGAGTGCCCCTTCACCTTTTTCCAGTAGACAATCATGTCGTGTTGTCTAGTCAGGTTGTCACATGCTTGAAACAAGTTTTGGTGTGTGACAGGCTTGCCGTTTGAAGTCTTAAAGCCATTCTGTTTCCAGCTTGGAAGGTGGCATGTGAAACTCAATCTGGCGTAGTTAGAGTCTGTGCAGATGAGGAGTTCTTTGATGTTATGGGCCGAGGCTATTTGCAGAGTTATGAGAATGGCTGCCACTTCAGCATATTGTGATGACTGGGATCCCAGCTTGAAGTGTTGCGGCGGGCAAGGCAGGTCATTTACCCATAACACACCAGCACCTGCTTGACGAGAGCCCTCTTGGTTGTAGGAGCATCCGTCAACATAGGCTGTTGTTAAACCTTGGCATGCATTTTCCTCAAAGTATCTGTGACAGGTCTGTTGTTGTGGTTCTTCCACATTGGCTGTGACAGGTGGGGCGTTACCAGAGCAGTTTTGGCAGGCCGCCAGGCCGTTGCCTAGGGCTGACTTGTGGTTTTGAGCATATCTTGCTTCAACATTGCGACCCTGGAGGGCCATTAACCACGTGGCGATGCGGGAGTTGGTGACCACGCCATCACGGATGCGTTGGCTGTTGAGGAACATGACGGGCTGATGACAAGTCTCTATGATAACCTTTTGAGCTCCAATGTAGTTGGAGAATCTTTGGATGGCCCACACGGTGCAAAGCAGGGCTTTTTCACAGTCTGAGAACTTAAGCTCTGGTGGAAGAAGTGTCTTGCTGGCGTAAGCGACCACTCTTTTGTCTTGATCATGTCGTTGGTACAGGCCAGCGCTGAGACAGTGTTCGGAGAATCCAGCTTCTAAGTAGAATTCTCTTTGTGGGTCTGGGTATGCCAGGCATGGAGCTGTACATAGGTGACGCTTTAGCTCGTTCATGGCGTTGTCTTGGATGGTTGTCCAGACAAATGGGCAGTCTTTTTTCAGCAGGGTGGTCAAGGGCTTTGCAATGTCTGCATAGTTCTCTATGAATTGCCGTGAGTAATTGCACACCCCCAGAAAACTTCGCAGTTCTGAGACGTTGGTGGGGGGTTTGATGGTTTGAACGGCTTGTATGCGGCTTGTTTGCGGTTCGATGCCCTGTGACCCGATCAGTAGTCCCACGTAGTTGACTTTGGTCCGGCACCATTGCCCTTTATGGAGTGCAATCTTGGCACCTGCAGTTGTCAACTGGTTCAAAACATAGTCTATTTCTTTCAAGTGGTCGGCCACTGTAGTACTTTTCATCAACACGTCGTCCACATAGATGAGGTTTCCTCTCATTCTTGCATCGGGGCATGCTTTGTTCAGGAAGATGTTAAACTCAGCAGGTGAGTTAGCATAGCCGAATGGGCACCTTGTGAAAGTGAATTGTCTGTTGCCGAAAGTGAAAGCAAGCTTGTGTTGGTCGTCTGGATGCACTGGGATGGTCCAGAAACCTGAGGCTACGTCGAGCGTAGAGAAGATGTTGGCTCCTCTGATTTGGGGTATTTCTTGCTCCAGCTGGGTCATGGGCCATCGTGACAATGGCACCTGTTGATTCAGTTTTCGGTAGTCGATCGTTGGTCGCCACTTGCCGTTTGGCTTGATAACCGGCCAGATGGGAGCAGAATAGGTGCTGTTGCACGGACGAATAACACCCTTTTCAAGCATGGAGTCAATGATCTCTTGCACCGGTTCGTGTGATGCGATCGGGATCTTGTATTGTTTTACATAGGTAGGCGGCGCCTGAGGGTGCGTTGGGATGCGCACGGTGTGAAGGTTGGTGAGACCACAGTCTAAAGAGTCTTTGGCAAATGACGCTTTGAATTTGAAAAGGACGTCTCTGAGTTTTTGTCGGTCTGCATCGTCCTGGATTGCATCAGCGTCCGTTAGGATTTGTTGAACTTGAGATTCAAATCCGGGGTAGGGCTCTCCTGTGGGTGAGTCACCTGCGGAGTTGACACGCGTAGGTGCAGAGGTCTGATCAGTCTCGCTGGGAGGCTGTTCGGAGACCGTGTAGACGGCGAGGTGTCGGTTTTCCATCAGTTCACTTCTGCATACTTGATCTTTGTCCATTGGCAGAACAGAGGCGATGGAGATAATTTTGAAGGGTGCTGTGTGCAGTGCATCGCCTGTGCACTCTTCAGGTAGCATCCCGGTTGGAATGGGACCGATGAACGGTAAAGTCAATTCAAAGTCAGGGAAATCATGGCTCACTAGCCATCCCAGCCGGTAGGCTTTTGGGATTGTGATGTCCCCTGCGGTGCAGTTGTTGAAAAGGATGTAGACTGCACGTGATGTCACTTCAGTTAGAGGCGTGGCTTCTAGTGTTAGGCCAAGTTCAATGCCTTCGGGTGACTGTTGGAAGAAACCCAATGTGTGGTTTAAGGCTTGACCACATCGCATGTTGAGTCGAACAGCGACCCCTTTGGTGTAAGCAGGTACTACAGTTTCCTGTTCGCTGATCAAGGTACAGACCTCTGGGATTGTTTGTCCTGACACGAGATTGTCGATGTGTGTGGGAACAACAGCTGGCTGTACAGTCAATGGGGCCCACAATACTTCGTTGATAATGTCCACATGTGCTTGGAGGCGAATCAGGACGTCTGCTCCAATGTAGACATTGTGAGGTGGGTCTTGGAGGACCAGGAAGTAATGGGTAAGGCACCTGTTGTTCCAGTTCAAGTTCAAAGCACAGATGCCCTTTGCAGTCACCAGGTTTGATGGACATGGATTCAAAGGGAAGCGTGTGCGCTTGTTTGCATAAGGAAGGTCAGGTGTGACCTTAATTAGTTTGTTAAAGAGTGCCAGGCTGATGGCAGAGTTGTCTGCCCATAGTGCGAGCACAATGTCTGTTGTGGGTTGGCCGTTTAGCTGCAGGTCGGTGTTGACCCTGGGGCAGAAAGGCTCAAAGTCTTTTGTGAGTTGGAAGGTGCAGAGGAGTGCACTTGACTCTTGCTCCAGTGTTGGGTGTGTGTCACACTGGCTGTCGGCGAAAGTTCCCGTGACCTTGGTGACCTGGCAGTCTGGCTCAGTTGACCTGGGTGACTGACAGGGGAGGGGTTCTCGCACTTGAGCCCAAATTTTCAGTTGTCTGAAGTCCATTAGGGGCTCGAAGCGGTCTAGCAGGTCTTTGCCGATGAGGAGAGGGTATGTGTCCATAGGTGAAATGTACACAGGGTGGATTAAACTCATGGGACCAATGGTCAGATGGATGGGAGCTATTTGTTCAAGCCGGATGTCAGTTTGGCTGTAAGACTGCACATTCAAAACACAGTTCTGAGGTTTTAAAGTTCTGTTTTGCCTGTTAGCTTCAAATCTGAGTCTGTCAAAGAGTTTGGCTGATATCAGAGTGAGGTCCGATCCAGTGTCGACTAGTGCTTCGAGCCTCACTTCGTTTTCCAGCGTGATGGAGAGATAGAGCTTGCGTGCTAGTCCCTTTTCGATCAGGTGTCCCAGGAGTTTTGGTGCTGGGGTTTGTGTGGTGATCGACAAACAGTTAGGGTCAGTGTCTTGTGAGTCGCTGCAAAGACACACGACCAAAACAGCACTTTCAGGTATCTCAGGGGTTGGTTCACTAGTGTGAGGGGTTGCGTTGTCCACTTCAGGATGTGTGGTGGGCAGCAGCAAGGAGTGTGTGTCGCTGTCACTTGGTGTTGTGACAGCTGGCTCTGTGGTCTGTGTCAGGAGAGCAGTGTTGGGGGTGCTTGGTTCTGTAGGAAGGCTGTCCGGAAAGTTTTCAGTCCTTATTCTTAGTCATGAGGAGTCTGATTTGTCCACCTTGTCCTCCTTGTCAGTTTTCTTGTGAAGAAGCTCTTTCAGCACTTTCAGGATCTCCGCGGTCTCTGCTGCGACTTTACTGTCACTCTTTGTGGCAGGCTCAGATTTGGAATTGAGCTTGCTGGGGGCTTGCCATGAAGGTTTCCGTTGCCGCTGATCTGGGCTAGGGGTTCTTGCTGCTGGAGCTCGGCTGGTTCTTGGCCGTTGGCTGGCTTCCCATGTGGCTCTACCCCTTTGATGGTAGGTAGGCCGTGGGTTGCCATAGGAAGCTTCAGAGCTCCGGTTTGGCTGCTTGGGGCGTGCACCCTCACGGTTGCGTTGCCCTCTGCTGTCCGGAAACATTTTGGACTCGTTAAACAGTCTGTTAGGGTGGTGCTGTTGGGCGCCCTCTAGTGCCAGCTCTGGACGTTGATCAGTGATGGGGCAGATAGAGGGAGTTCTCACAGTCTTTTCAGAAACCATTTTCTGTTTGATGAACGCTTTGTGCGCTAAATCTCTCAGTTGTTGGGTTGTCATGGTTCGAGGACAGGCTAGGACCCCTAAGTGGTGACTTACGGTGGGATGCAGGTTTCGGAGGAACAAAGTTCGGAAGTTAAAGTCCTCCTCCATTTCCGGTTCATTTCGTGCACCGAAGTAGGCTTGTCTGAGGCGAGTATAATACGCTTGCGGGGTCTCCAGTCGTGCCTGCTTGAGGTTCAACGCAGTGATTAGTCCTTGATCAGTGTCTGGGTCAGAGAATTCCCGGATGAAGGCTTGTCGCAGTTGCTGGTAATCCGTTTGGACAGCGTCTGGTTGACGATCCAGGAAGCTGCGTACTTCACGGCTAGAGGTAATTCTGACCAGGTATAATCTGTCCCCTGGAGTGACATGGGGAACAGTGTTCAAATAAAAATCAATGTCCTTTAGATAAGCGTGAACATCATGACCTCCTGCAGGGTTTGGCGTGAAGGTAGGGATGTTTCTTGCCAACTTGTCAAGTTCCTTGAAGCTTCTGCCGTGGTGAGGGGCAGGAGTTGACGGGAAAGTCCCCCCTCTTCCAAAGTGCGGGGATCCTGGTTGGCTGTCTGTGGCTGCCGCGACGGTGGACGTCCGTCCCCCCTCGCAGTTGTGAAACCTTGACTGAAGACTGCGGGTCGACCGGTCAGGGGAAACTTTGTAGTGTGTGTTTCCCTGACTCGGTCACTCTGCAGTTTATAGGAGTGTTTTAGTTCTTGGTGGACAGCGTCCAGCTCAGCTTTATAAAGGTCCATTTGTTGAGTAAGTTTGTCAACTTCAGTTTGGGCGGCTTTTAGGTGATTTTCACAGGCCTTGGCTTTAGCGTCTCTGTCCTTAAATCTAGCATCGGCTCTTGAAAGGAGACCTTCGGCTCTTTCTAGTTCCGCTGTGAGTGCCTCTCGGGCTTTCTTTTCTTTCAGTTCCTTTTCATTGGTGTCCAGACGGAGGTCGTCCAGGGCCTTTTGGAGGCTTTCTATTTCCTTTCGTAGGTCGAGGTCTGATTCCCCCTCGCTCTGTTCCTCGCTGTCGATCAGTAGCTGATTTAGCCGACTCTGGGTTTCCGTTTGTTTACGCCAAGCGTCCTCCACTTGGAGCCGTAGAGTTGCAGCTTCCTGTTCCAGGTCGGTGGCGTTTTTCTCATATAGTCGGGCTTGCGTGACGAGGGTATGGGCCAGCTTTCCTACGAGTCGGGCCCATTCCTTGTGGTTGTAGCTTTGAGTTGGGTCCTGCCTTGTCAGGGTGTCCAGTTCGGCATCCAGCTGTTCTTGGTTCTGGGGCTTCGCGTCGCTATCCCCTTTTGGAAGGAAGGCGGCTGTCATGGCGGTCAGCCATGTCTCGAGGCTGTCCCAGTGGGCAGCTGGGTTGGGAGACTGGGACATACTGGCTTGCTGTAGGCGAGAGGAGCACAACACGCACACACAACAAGACCAAATGCAAGATTGTTCAACAATTTAGGCGCTATCCCTTTGATACGGCGATGCCGTTTACGGGAATTTCGACTAATCTGATAGAGACAGTTAGACAGTGAGCTAGAGAAAATTGTTAAGGTCAGCGCAGGGCCTAAATAAGGATTTTTGACAGGGCCGGAGCCTAGTGGGACACTGTTGCCACTAGTGACTCGGCTGTCAGCCTGTTATTTAGCTTTCCTGGGGTGTCTCTGTAGGCCGTGTGTCTGGGTGATCTGAAAGGCACAGTTCACACAGAACAGAGGGAACAAAGGGAGAGAGAAACAAAACCAAACAAGGTAAAAGAAACTTAGATGAGGTTAGACACTAGGGCTAACGGATCTGTAAATGCAGAGAAGGATAACAGTTTAGAAAGTGTTACGAGCTAAGAAGGCTTGCGCCGACTATGTGTGTTTTCTGAGGCAAGGATGGGTAGCACTTTGACACGGGAGAATATCTGATATTCTTGTGGCCTATGCTAAGTGGATGATCTGTATTTCTTTACCTAGTTCCAGCTTGCCTGGGGTGACCCGAACTCACTCTGGCTGGGCCAATGGTGAGGGAAACTCCCCCGTCGCTCCAGACACTTAACTGAGGTGTCCGCGGGCCTTTCCTGTGCATCTACCTTGGTGCGCCCACTCAAACAACTTCGACTTTTAACACAACCTGGCAATTCCGAGGATGTCACCTGCTTACGACACTGCAAAAAGGGTGTCTTCCCAGAACCCCTCTTACGAGGTGGCCCCTCTTTAGGCCCCGGTTTGGGAGGACGTTCCGAGATTGCCTTGTGTCGCAGCGTGAATGACCCCTCTTTGTGGAATTTACCAGATTGCTGATGTCTTTGTTGCGTGCCGCACCAATGGACAGAGACAGGAGGGTCCGAGACTCACGCACAGCTAGCGCTGGTTACGCCGGTAGGAGAGAAACCCCACCCACTGAACACCAACCAGGGATGACGATCGGATCACCACCCACAAGAGGATGCTCCTTGGAAAATACTAAAATGTGGCAGAAGAAGGAAAAGTCTAAAATTAATTAAAGTTTACCTTATTTAAACCAAATTGAGTAATTTTCTTTGGGTGTGTAAAATACAAAACCTTGCTACCTAAGGGTAAAGGAGAAAACACAGAAAGGGAATTATGATAATGTGGTTAATCATCAGAGGGACCTAGGAAGAAGGGTCAGTGAGTAAGCAGGAGAACACAGGAGCACGCCGGCGCAGTGGCGGGTTTGGGCCACCAGAGGGTGTGCTCCTAGTGGTCAGCCTGGTAGAGAAGACAAGCTTAAATGAGATCGCAATTCAAAACTGGTTTAAATTCAATTCAGATAAGCATGTACAGAGATGTTACGTAACCCCTAAGGCAGTTGGATGCAGTGGATGGGGAAACGACGGCAGAGGAAAAAAAAATTAATTAAAATTAATTTAAAAAAAAAATTAATAATTTATTTTTTTTTATAATTAAAGGCAAATTAATCAAGGTTAAAGAAGAATTGATAAGCGAACTCGATTCCTTAAACCAGCAACAGTTATCAATTTATTAGCAACAAATTAACAAAAGTTATTAATTCCCTGAAATGAGTTGACTCAATCAATTTATCAGAAAGGAGAACAAGGTAATCTCTTAATAAGACTTATGGATCCATCCAAGGGATAAACCAATAACCTTATTCAGAGGGAAACGGAATTAAGTGGAATTCGCCTATAACACAATGTATGAGATTTAAATGAGAATTTAAATCAGGTTTATCTGCTCACGTTTCTTAAAACCCAAGTCTGAATGAGATTATGAATATCAACGAATGGGGTCACTCTTGATGCTGATCACTTTCTATAAGTTGATAACACAGAATGAACCCAATTGCAAATAGACTGAAATCTCAAACAGGACGCAGAGAGAGAGAGACGAACACGAATCGTTCACCGGTGAAAGATTAGCGATGACTGGAGAGGAAGAATTTCAGGAAATAGAATGACCTAACAAAAATTTCCGCGCGATGGCGCTGTCTTGCTCACGTCGGTAAAAAGGGTCTGGTGGTAATTTGAACTGAGGGGCGCAAGGCTGCGCTCTAGCGTTGAGGAGTCAAATCACAATCAGAACCACTTTATTGTCCTTTCTAGGACGCGCGCAAAATGTGCCTGCACGCAGTGATTGAAATCCAGGCGGATTTTTCTCGTGCTATTTTCACGGATGTGTGAGGCAGAATTGAGTTCACTGCTTTTACACTTATACGTACACTATATCACAGGAATTTACATCTGTGAAAGATTAACTCCAAAAACATGAATCATTTAGCGCTAATGATTGAAATGTTCTGGTTTAACTTTTGGTTGACTAAATCAAAAGGTTAAAACTCGGAGTTTTTCGTTAACCAAACGAATTATAATTCAGGCCTAGGTTAGGATGATCAGAGGAGCATCGCTCTAATCAATCCTCTTTCTTCCTGTCCAAAAGATTCTCGTTTCGAGCAGGAGAGTTTAAGGAAATATCTCTAATCGTGTACACGTCTGTACAGCAGTAAATATTTCTTTTGTCCCAACTACAGTTTTTAACTTTAAACACTTAAGAGTGAATATCAGTATTCTAACTGCAATTTATTTTTACAATTACCACGACTAACGCATTAGGGCTAGGTAATTTCATTGATACGCTGCAGGGTCTCAACATGCGGCGGCGCGCATTCGGTTTACTCAAACAGCGGCGTGCGGCAGCGCGCACTTTGTGTCAATCAAACAGCAAAATATACAAAATTGTCACTGCATTAATTTCTCACACAACAAAGCTTAAAATATTGCCCTGCATTCTCCACCAGAAATATGTAACGAATCTCGACTCAGGTCTTATAGCTCAATTTGAATTTAGGGGAAGAATATTCAAAATTAATGATCTGGATCAACAATTTATGAACTATTCCTTGAATCGAGGGTCTCGCATATATTCATTCACCCAACGAGGGGTTTTACACCACGCTCGTCTGTCTCAGGTACATATGACTAAACTAACACAACGGATTATGATTAGTTTGGAGCATATGTCCCTTTTTCAGACAGAGGAGTGTGTGATTTTGAAAGCAATAAGAGATTGCACAGTTTTCTAGTCAGCGCGGCCCGCGTGCCGATCTACAAAACTCCGAATCCTTGCTTTCCTTAGCTTGAATCGTGCTGGTAATGTTCAGTGCACTCGAACAGAATCAGAACGTAGCATTAGGATCTTTAATATTAAAGAGGCTTTGTTGTGCAATTAATACACACAATGGCAAATGATGTATAAATGGAGTTTAATAAAACACACGACTAAATTACACTACAAATCACACGTGATATATGTATATACAGGTAAAACAAAATAAAAATAAAACTTAAGAAAGGAAACAATGGAAAATGAGAATACAAGAGAAATTACAGTTACTTGCACAGCTTTTGACCTTTGGAGACAACCACAGGAAGTTATTTGTCTAGAATTTGACGGAACAAGTTTTGCATTCGAACCTGTGTGATGCTGAGAGCATGCGGTTGCCCTGGAGACGGAATCTCTTGATCTCTCCCACGTGGGTTGGTTTTGCGGGAGTTCAAAGCGTCTTGGAGAGTTCGTGCTGGATGCTGCCTTCTTGGTTGGAGGAGACGTCCGTACTAACTTGAACTGGCTATTCGCAAAAGTAAACGTGAAGTAAAAGTAACGAGAGACTGATAACTTTAAGAAGTTTCAGAAGATGCAAGAAGATGAGTCCGAGGGCATCAGGAGATTTCCGAAGGAAGTAGATGGAGCCAGGGACCAAAGCAGGAGATAAGCGTACGAGATTAGGAGGTACGAGATTAGGAGGTAAGAGGTAAGAGCTGAGAGCTAAGAGATAAGAGATAAGAGAGCGTTGTGTTCTGTGGCACAAGCTTTTAAGGATGGTTTGCGGTTTGTCCCAAAACTCGGCTGACCAATGAAAGCCGGTCATCACAGGGGCGTGTCTGCCCATTTGATTAACATGTGACATTGCTGATCTTGCGTCTTGAGACAAAGGAAAAGTTATGCTAACTTTGAAAACAAACTTATACATGGGGATATACATTTTGTAATATCGATATATAGTTAAACAAACAGATCACACCATAAGGATTACAGAGACATCAAACACATTGAGTTATTTTGACCGCATTGTTGGGTTACACTTTAAAGCATAGTATTACAGGCATTTTAAACTCTTTGGGTACTCGTGATTACACCTGAAGTTAGATTGGTGAATTACTGTTCTTTTACGTGCATTTCAGCATACTAGACATCTTTGGTAATCTTTTAACAAGTTTTTAGAGCTGTCCGTGTTTGATGTGTGTGTGCGGGCTGTCTTGCCCGCGAAGGGGGTTTGTGTGTGTGTTGGTATGTGCGCGTGTTTGCACGTACTAGCAATTAGCGTCACGCTGGTTGTGATATACGTGTTGGTGTTGTCGAGCAAAAGGGGAATCTGGTTATTTTCCTTGTTTTTCCCTCCTCCTATGGTGTCACAGGTCACGAGAGGAGAAGGTTCTCCTTGTTTGCATAGATTGGTCAGATTAGTGGGGGTCTAGCGAGGTTCAGTATCTTTGACCATTTATCACCATTAAAATCACTTAGGCCTAGACACGGTGGAGCCTGGGGTCGTAAAAGTCCAGTTGAATTTGACCATATGTGTCGTAGGAATGTGTTGAAAAGGCTTTCTTTGTTACCATTTGTTGATCACATGAAATGAGTTAATGATTGTCTGATCAGAATCCCTACAATATATATATATTGGAATGTTTACTTTTAAACAGAAACAATCGAAAAATAAGAAAACAGACTGCTCTCTGCTTATGTAGGCTAATCCATATGAAAAGTGAATTTCTCTCAGGCACCTCTGTTCAATCTTTCTGATTTTAGTTCATTTTTTGTAAAAGTGCCTTTTTAAAGTATTTAAAAACATAAAAAAAAATTAAAATAATTTGAGCTTCAGCCTGGTTAAAGGGTAACCAAACCCCTGGTCAGAGCCTGACTCCACCCACTAGCAATATTTGAAAAATGCTGAAAAAATGGGCAGATCCCAGCTGGGGGCGTGCACCTGAGACCCGTAGTGAGTGACAGCTGCTGTCAGACTCTAAAATGGAGAGAGAGGCAAGTTGGTGTCAATAAATCTATGCTAACTTGAAGCTATCCTAACTGTACTATGCTACTAACTAACTAGGCTACACAAAATAATCTAAATATCTGTATAAATGCTATGCTAAATAGATGCTACAAAACGAATCGGTTACCTGAACGTAACCTCGGTTCTCTCTAGATGAGGGAACGAGTATTGCGTAAGCTAGCTTACGCTACGGGAAAGATTCATCTTTTCTGAGAAGTTGAAGCCAAAAAATTATCCTATAATTTTGTATCCAATGTCAACGCAGTTCACTGCAGCAGACCATGAGCGGGCTAGCTAGCAGCTCATTGGTTCGCTCAGGGAGAACTGCTACAGCCTATGAGGGAACTCGGTTGAACTCGTGACCAATGAGAAGCAGACACGCTCTCATTGCGTCAGAGCCCGGCCAAACGGAGTGGCCCGAGTCTATGAATAAGCGAGTTTCCCGCTGTTTTCCGGTTTTCATTGAATGAAGCGAGAACACTGGTAGCGCAAGCACGGCCGGGAACGCAATACTCGTTCCCTCATCTAGAGAGAACCGAGGTTACGTTAGGTAACCGATTCGTTCTCTACGAGAGGTTCTCTCGTATTGCGTAAGCTAGCTTACGCCACGGGAACACCTGGTCAACGCCGTGTGCGCTAGGAATCCACAATGAGTCCCGGGGAGGAATCCCGGGGACCCTTATAAGTGGGAAATTAATGTACGTGACATAAAAAGGGCCAGCAAGCGGGCCGGTGATAGTGTAGTACGTAAGCACATAAGGGAAGAACAAGCGGCACGCCGGTTGTATGAGTGTGACTCCCAATAGTGCAGCTCAACATAAGAGCTGAAGCATACTAGGCTGCTAGTAGCTTTGCCTGCAAGGTAAAATCTGACAAGGTGGAAGGGGAAGCCCCTCCCGCTGCCACGCATATGTCTGAATGGAAAAGCAGCTGGACCATGCCCACGGTGAGGCCATGCCTCTGTTGGAGTGAGCCCTGATGCCCAAAGGGCATGACAGGTCTTTTGATGCATTAGCAGAAGCAATAGCGTCCACAATTCAATTAGGATAGTGTCTGTTTCGAGGTGGCCAGACCCTTGGTGCGCTCACCGAACGAAACAAAAAGCTGCTCAGAGCGTCTGAACGCGGCAGCGCGTGTAGTGTACAATCTCAGAGTCCGAACCGGACAAAGGAGATTGGCGTCACATTCGTTCATCGGATGGGTAGAGCCGATAGGGAAAAACCTGATCCCTGAACGGGGTACCAATCGCTTTGGGGACATATCCATGTCTAGGTTTGAGGAAGACTGTGTAGTCATTTGGTCCAAACTCAAGACACGCAGCGCTAGAAGAGAGCGCGTGAAGGTCTCCCACGTGTTTTACTGATGACGGGGCAAACAGAAACGGTTTATAGCGAGAGGTATTTTAGGTCCACAGACTCTAACGGTTCGAACGGGGGAGGCTTCCATAGCTTCGAGAACTATAGAAAGATCCCAATTGGGAACCGAAGGCGGAAGGTTCATCCTTCTAGCTCCCCAGAGGAAGCGGATGACTAGCTCGTCTTTGCCCAGAGACTGAGCGCGTCGGGGTTCAGCGAACTCCGCGACAGCTGCCACGTAAACCTTGAGAGTGGATGGGGACCTGCCCTTATCCAGCATCTCCTGAAGGAAGACAAGCAAAGACGACACGTCGCACCGCTGAGGGTCTAGGTTTTTGTCGGTGCACCCTTTTGAGAACACAGACCATTTTGACGCATAGAGCTTCCTAGTAGAAGCCGCTCTGGCGTTCATGATCGTGTTTAACTCTCCCCCGGGTGATCAGCATTGGATAGTTGTTGATCACCCGTGCATGAAGCGCCCAGTGCTTAGGGTGGGGATGCCAGATCGTGCCGCGAGCTTGAGAGAGGAGATCTGCTCTGACTGGAATGGGCCACGGGGCTGTCTGCGACAGCTGAGTGAGGTCCGGGAACCAAGTCTGACTCTCCCAACGCGGGGCTATGAGGAGCACCTAGTGGCGTGTTTCCCTGATCCTCTGTAAAACCTGTGGTAACAGGGAGACCGGAGGGAAAGCCTAAGGTGGGCGGCTGGCCACTCCTGGGCTAGCGCGTCCTCGCTCTTAAGAAAAGTATTGGGCAGTGAGCGTTCTCCTCTGACGCGAAGAGATCCACCTCTGCTCTGCCGAATATTCGCCACAGTTTCTGGACTGATTGAAAGTGCAGGGACCATTCTCCCGGAAGGATGAGGTTCCTGGACAGTCTGTCTGGGCCGTCATTCAGGTGGCCCGGCACGTGCATCGCTCTTAGCGAGAGCAGGTGGCTCTGGGACCAAACTAAAATGCATTTCGTCATCAGGAAGTGGTTCCTGGATCTGACACCGCCCTGACGGTTGAAATAGGAGACTATGGCTGCATTGTCTGAGCGGATCAATGCGTGGTGACCCGAATGCGCGGGAGGAAAAACGCGAGCGAGTTCTCGAACCGCGATCATCTCCAGACAGTTTATGTGTAGGGAGCTCTCTTGAACTGACCAGTGGCCAGAGGCCGGTGAGCCCTCGCAGACCGCACCCCAACCTGAGTTGGATGCGTCTGTCGAAAAGACTTATCGGCGAGAGACGGTTCCCATGGTAATGCCCCGCTGAAACCATTCTGCCACTGTCCATGGTTGCAGAGCCGAGATACAGGTCTGCGTAACTTTGATCAGCTGGCGGCCCGTGGTCCACGCACGGTGAGACACACGGCTCTTCAACCAAAGCTGAAGGGGGCGCATGCGCAGTAGACCCAGCTGAAGTACTGCGGAGGCTGAGGCCATGTAACCCAGCGCCTTCTGAAAAGTTTTCAGAGGTGTGAGGGTGTCCATCTGACAGGATGCGGCGAGACGCTGAACACGGCGCGCGCGCTGTGTAGATAAGCGAGCCGTCATAGCCACTGAGTCTAGATCTATTCCCAGGAAGGAAATCGTCTGATAGGGCTGAAGCGAGCTCTTTGTCCAGTTGACAGAGAGACCCAAGGTGTTCAGATGGTCGAGGAGGACTGTACGAAGAGACAGTAGCTCCGTCTGTGATTGTGCCAAAATCAGCCAGTCGTCCAAATAGTTCAAAATTCGCAGCCCCTGGCTCCGCAGGGGGCGAATCGCCGTATCCATGCACTTCGTGAACGTACGGGCTGCTAAGGATAGGCCGAACGGGAGGACTGTTTGTTGCTTCTAAAATCACTGTAGTTTCGGGCCGCGCCCGAAGCGTGGAGGGCGGCGACGGAACTGTAACAGATAGCCGTATTTTATTGTGCTTAGCACCCATGGGGAGATTCCCCGGATAGCTTCCCACGCTTAGAAGCGTGACACTAGCGGGTGACTGGCTATATCGGCCTGATTGTTGCACATAGCGGGCTGGACACAGTGTGTGGGCACGCTAGAATGTTTAGGCAACGGGACCTACACTCAAGGGGGAAGTGTCCGCTTTTTGAGAGTGAGCTCTGACAGAGGCACAGGGAGTGTGGTGCTTTGTGTATGGGCGAACACAGGATGTGGGCGCATATTCTACACAAAAAGCGTGTGTATACAACACATGTATGTGTATACACATAGCGGGCTGAGCACGTGTGTGAGCGCGCTTACAGTGTGAGCGTGGTACAGGTGTGGTGTTTGTGTGTAGGAGTGAACACTGAACTGTGGGCACATATACTACACTTATAGCATGTTTGGTGTAAGCCAGACATTCTGCACTTATGCCTGATTGCGTTTTAGCCTGATACAGGCTGCACAAGTGACGCGCAAGTGCGTGATAGAAACCTGAGCGCTGTGAGCGGCAGAGCCTATATATAGCCTGAAAGGCTGCACTTGTGGTGCGCGCGGGTCGCGTGCATGTAGAGACGCGTGAGCGCTGCAAGCGGGCACGAGACTGCAGCGGGCACAAGTGTGGTGCTTGAGTATAGGAGTGAACACTGAACTGTGGGCACATATACTACACTTATAGTATGTTTGGTGTAAACCAGACATTATGCACTTATGCCTGTTTACATTTTCGCCTGATACAGGCTGCACAGGTGACGCGCGCGCAAGTGCGTGATAGAAACCTGAGCGCTGTAAGCGGCAGAGACTAAATATAGCCTGACGCGCGCGGGGTCGCGTGCATGTAGAGACGTGAGCGCTGCGAGCGGGCACGAGACTGAAGAGGCTGGGATGCACGCAACCTGGCCGTGTAATGAGAGCGGGCAGAAAGAAGATGTGAGCACGGACGTGGGCACATCTGTTACAGATAACACTCAGGCGGCATAGCCAGCTAAGAGAGTGGGCTCTGTTAGACACGGGGTGTGCTTGAACAGCATTGGCGTCAATCGAATCTGTCGGCGTTATTGCAGGCGTTCATGTAATAACAGGCTCGTTGCTGCAAAATAGACAATTTGGCCGCTGAGAACAAGGAAGAGAAACGTTAGAGAGGTGGGTGCTAACCGGCCTCGGTGGGCTAAAAACACACTCGTTTCTCATGTCGCCGCTGACGCATGAGCGCGGGAGAGCGCGGCCGCTTTCTGAAACGTAAGAAAGCTGGCCGCGAGCTCAGAGCTGCATACAATTATCTGCAAGAGCCGGACACCGGGTCTCTCTGGGCGCGGGGAGCTTTGTATTTTACCACTGAGCCACAGCAGTAAGACACAATAAGCTGAAAAGCGCGAGCAGATAAGGGGGCGTGTTAGTGGCGAACAGGTCTAGCCTCGGCGAGACCAACAGTAACACAAACTCATTCACGGTGAAGCTATGCACGGGGGGCGTTTATGGCCGCTCGAACGAGGAAAGAGAAACGTTAGAGGATGCTGACCGGCCTCGGCGGGTTAAAAACACACTCGTTTCTCATGTCGTGCAAAAGATTATCTGCAAGAGCCGGATTCGAACACGGGTCTCTCTGGCGCGAAAAGCTTTGTGTTTTACCACTGAGCCACAGCAGTAACACACAAGCACAGGAGCGCGAGCAGATAAGAGGGCGTGATGGTGGCGAACAGGACCAGCCTCGGCGGGACTACACACCATTGATAAACCCATTTTCGGTGAAGCTATGCGCGGGGGCAAGCTAGCTCTCTTGTAAAGTAAAGAAAGCTAGCCGCGGTCGGCACAGCTGTAAGCGGCTCGTCCCACATACAGCGCGGGACTCCGGCGCTGAGAGGGGAGCGGCATGAGGTGTGCGAGGCATCTTTAAAAAGACGCTCGCTGCTCTTTTGTGAAAATACACAACACAAGCAAAATACAAATGTAAGGATACGTCGCCGGATGGCGTTAGCTCGCAGGATGGCTGAAGGTGGCGAAGACGGCCGGCTTCCTCAGACTCTGTCCACACGCTCGCTAAGAGATGCCTTCTCGACGGCGACGCGGCTTCCTCTCGGAGATCAGCAGGTGCGTATAGCCTCGCTGAAGAGATGAAAATCGGAAAACAGCGGGAAACTCGCTTATTTATAGACTCGGGCCACTCCGTTTGGCGGGCTCTGACGCAATGAGAGCGTGTCTGCTTCTCATTGGTCACGAGTTCAACCGAGTTCCCTCATAGGCTGTAGCAGTTCTCCCTGAGCGAACCAATGAGCTGCTAGCTAGCCCGCTCATGGTCTGCTGCAGTGAACTGCGTTGACATTGGATACAAAATTATAGGATAATTTTTTGGCTTCAACTTCTCAGAAAAGATGAATCTTTCCGTAGCGTAAGCTAGCTTACGCATACGAGAGAACCTCTCGTAAGAGAACTCTAACCTGATCGTTTTCAAAACTCGTAATTCCCACTCTTGACTCGCAGTGGTTTTGATGAAACAAAACTTTGTTTTTTTTAACATAAAATCATCATATTAGAGTGATTTCTGAAGGATCATGTGACACTGAAGACTGGAGTAATGATGCTGAAAATTCAGCTTTTTTTAGAGGAATAAATTACATTTTAATATACATTAAAATAGAAAACAATCATTTTAAATTGTCATAATATTTCACAGTATTACTGTTTTTTTTGTGTTTGTTTGTTTTTTACAGCAGAAGAGACTTCTTATAAAAACATTAAATTATCTAAAACGTTTGACCAGTAGTGTATATGAATGTATTTTGTCAAATTAAGCTGTAAAATAAATATTTTATGGATTTTTACGGAAGAGGATTAGGGCCAACCAGTAATAAAAAAAATAAAACCATCTCGAGATTAAAGTCATTAAAATGTGAGATTAAACTCGTTAAATTTCGAGAAAAAAAGTCGAAATACAATTTTGAGAATAAACTTAATTAAATAATGAGATTAAAGTCCTTAAAATGCAAGATTAAACATGATAAATTCTGAGAAAAAAGTCAAAATACAATTTTAAGAATAAACTCATTAAATAACGAGATTAAAGTCATTATAATGCGAGAAATGTTTTTAAAAAAGTCGTAATACAATCTTGAGAATAAACTTGTTAAATATCAAGATTAAGTCATTATAATGCGATATTAAACTTGTTAAATTTCGAGAAAAAAAGTCGAGATACAATCTTGAGAATAAACTCATTACATTTCGAGAATTAACGCATTAAATTTTGAGACCGATTTGAGGTCACGTTCATCCCAACATCGAGCCTACTGTGTGCGTTTCGGCCAGACACGTAAACGAGTGAGTGATTTTTGACTTAATGCATTTATCTTGGTTATTAGTGGCTTTGTATACCATGTGCACTGCAATAGTGCTAGCTATAGCTGTATCGATAGCAGTGTGTCACGATCCACACACGGAAAACAGAGGTAAATCCAAAAGCGGTATTTTATTAGAGGATAATTCAAACTCGTCACACATGCAGGGTCAAACCAAGAGAAATCAAAACAATTAAACAAACAGGAACTAGGAACCGAACACAGACCTGAGGCTTGTTCTTCGTACGTCGCTAACTCAGTTAGCTGGATTTGATTGTTGGCGATTTGCCATGATCTTGGATCGTTTGGTTCTTCGAAGCTCATCCTGGACTTGCTGTCATAGCAACAGGTCCGTCAGCTTGAACCTGCTCGTGAGCAGGCTTATTTCATGTAAACAGGATTAGATCGCGGCTGATACGGGAAGTCCTTTAGCGCAGCACGATAGTGTAGCCTAATTTCTGAGATTTATAATTTTTTTTCTCGTGAAACGATCGTCGTGAGGGTGTTGTTTAAATACATTAACATTATTATTTAGTTGGAAATGCACATTAATGTTCGATTTGATGTTGGGCTTCAACAACAGCACAAAATGTTTGCATTGCCCTAAAATTATTTGCGAGTGGCTTCCTTTACACTATTGGAGATGCGGAGAAATTGATAAGCTTTCTGTCGTGCCATTCGCAAAGTTTACCTAGCGCTCTTAGTTTTTATTTTTTGCCAACTTAGGGTATATTATCATTTTTAATGAAGATGATGCAATAATGCGAACTGCAGGCTTAACTAGGTGATTTGTGCCATACACTGTAGACTGCACACATGTTCCCATCAAGGCCTCAATGAATGGGTTTTGTGAGTAGAAAGGGGGCTTATGTAAATGTGCAGCCAAATTACTATTACAATTTGTAATATTCCAGATTAGTAATATTATATCACTTTTTTTAAAAGGCACTTGACTGAGTAAAATCCATATCACAAATCAGTGTGAAAGCAAAATGGCCAGGATCTGTGCATGACTCAAGAATTTTCAGAGATTCACATTTATGTACATTATTTGAACATGGTTAGGAAAATTATAAATATCAAACTCACGGTATTAAAAACACTTATGCTGAGAAATGCATTTTTCCATTATACAGGTGATTACAACAGGATCCTGCATGAAGACAGTTACAATGCAGCTCTAGGACAAGGGCACACAATGAAATGAGCTTTGGCCAACTAAAGGGAAGATTTCAGGGTCTGAGAAGCCTGAGGGTTGCACCTGACAGGGCCTGTGACATCCCTTGTGAAAAAAAAGTGCACTTTAGTGTACTTTTATAAAGTGTACTTATTACAAAAATAATACACTTTAAATGTATACACTTAAGTGCGACTTAAAAACACTTTTTTCGGGGCACATAATGCACATTAAGTATAATTTATTTCAAATATATCACATTTTAAATTGAAATAAAGTGTAATAAGTTGCAATTAAGAGTGATTTTTTGGAACAACTTAATTGGTACTTTAATACAACTTTATATATACTTTCACAATTGCTTCCAGTGTATTTAAAATACAGTTAAAGTGCACTACACAATATAATGACGCAATTAATGGGAGCAAAAATATACTTTAATGTCAGTTAACAATACACTTAAGTGTGAATTAAATGCAATTTTTTTGGCACACTGAATACACATTAATGGTAATTAATGTCAAATATATCACATATTAAGTAGAAATAAAATGCAATAAGTTGCCATTAAGAGTGATTTTTGGTACCACTTAAGTGGGACTTTAATACAACATTATATTTACTTTCATAATTGCTTCTTGTCTATTTAAAATGTATTTAAAGTGCACTGCTCAATGCACTGACAAGCAATTAATGTAAACTAAAATGTACTTTAATGTCACTTAACAATACACTTAAATGTGAATTAAGTGTAATGTTTGACAAACTTATTGCATATTATATGTAATTGATTTCAAACGTATCACAGATTAGGCTCAAATTAAATGCTATTAGTTGATATTAAGACATTTCTCAAAATATCTTCCTTTGTGTTCAGCAGACGAAAGAAAGGTAACACTTTATAATAACTGCACACTATTATTCATTAGTTAAGCATGAGTTAACAGTTAATTAATCATTTATAAAGCATAATAGACATTAATAATACGTTTCTAAATACAGCAATACATGTTTTTTTCTTGATTTATAAGCATATGTGTTTAATAATTGTATTTTCATACTTTGTTAATGATCAATTAATAATTTCTTAATAAAGTATAGCATTATTTACAAACCAGTTATTTAAGAGTTGTCAGTGATTCATAAGATCACTTAAGTGTAAGTAGAGGGTGAGTATATGACGACAGAATTTTAATTTTAAAGTGAAATATCCCTTTAACTCTCATTTAGAAAGAGTCTGGAGGGCAATGATGCTTATATGCACAATAATTTTCTCCCTCATACAAAGGTACCTAAACCTATCATCACGGAAAACATTTTTGTGTTTTTACATTTTCAGAAAACATAATTCTGTATGATTTATAAAATTGTTTCCATGTAATTTACTGGTATTACTATACTTTTGGGGTAATTTGGTCCCCATAACCTAGGGATTACCAGTACAAACATCATTTTAGAAGAAAACACACAGTACATCAAACACACAACCCATGAATTAAATAATGAACAAAAATACTGTAAAAAAATGCTCATTTTTAGATCATGTTTTGCTAATACATAAAATAATATTAACAAATGAGACCTAATTAAAGTGTTACCGAACCTGGTTAATTTTAGCTCTTAAACCTTTTCGTAGCACCAACATTAAAGAGGACAAAATGCTTACTTCAGCATTACAGTGAATATAAGTTTGTTTAAAAAAAAAAAAACTGAAGAAATCTAAAGGCAAAAAAAAAGAAAACCAAAATCATTTGTCACCAAATGTTTCGAAGTAGTTGGAAAGTCCTGTTTATGTCAATGTCCCCGTGCTCTCCAAAGTAAATGTGAATGGATTTGTTCCAAAGAGGCAGGAAAGTCAGAAAAAAATACCTTGAGAAAAAAAAAGTGAAAACATTTGTTTATAAAAAAGATCCAGTCCATTATTATATTTGGCTCAAATGAATGAAAGTGATATTTTCCCTTTAAAGTTTATTTACACCTGCAGTGTCTGCAAAATGTTAGTAATTTTAGCAATAAAGGGGAACACAAAAATGTATATGTTGTTTTTTTATTTAGTACTACCCTGATGAAGCAGTTTATTCTGCAAGGTGTACGTAAACTTTAGACTGTTAACTGTTGATGAATGTGTGATGTGATGAATTACCTCATCAGTGTCACACCGAAGTAGAAATCTGGGCCAGGTTCCTCTATTTCCCACCAGGATTGCACTGACCACGCCATCTTCACTGACACTGGGCTTAAAGTCATTAAAAATAGAGTAATTATTAAACATTAAATAGCATTTATTTTGCTACTTTACAAGGAATTTAAACATAACTTTATCAATTACACAAATATAGGTTAATGACCCTTGCAAACCCAAGACCCATGCAAATTGAGAAAGGTAATCTTGAATTTTAAGCCTGCCGCACGTATCTTCATGTATTTACCACGGTTGACACAGTAATGCGGCAGCCTTCTTCATTTGGTTTGTTGTAAAATATATGATGATTATAGGGGCATATGTAAATGCATAGGTTGGAATGTATAACTTTCAAATGTAAAAGATACAAAGCATTAAAAGCTATAGGGATACTTAGTGACTTGATAGCAGTGTTTTAGCTTGGTGTGCTGGCTGGGCAAAAATTCATAATAATCTTGTAACATCACCTCAATACAGGTCTGTGATTCCACACCGCTTACTCTGTATCTCCAATAACAAATGTGAACTGATCCAGCAAAATGAAAGTTTAATCCAGATAAGAAAAAAATATGACATATTCCAAAACAAATAGTAACTGAACAACTCACTCTTCAAATGCAAAACGAAATTAAATACATTACAAGCAAGCATTATTTCTAGAGGTGGGTGATAACGTATATTAAACATGTATGGTGGTTAAGATTGATTAATATATAAATGTCTTCGAACGTTACTGGATTGGATCAGCATTCAGCATGCAAATTTAACTTAAAGTCATTTAGTTTGTTTAAAATTATTTAAAAAGTCGGTTTAATAAAAATAAATATATTTTTAAACACATTTCAGTAGACAAATTCCTCGAACACGCCCACACACGTGAGCATTACGATGCAAGACATTATTTGAATGCAATCATAAATTATTGGAAACATGATTAATTTACCTCCCGAATGTATTTACATTTACGTTAGGCTACTATCTGCGATTAAACAGCACTCGCAATATCAACTGCGGTGAAAACAAATTCAATAAAGAAAGTATCAAGATATACTTACTTGACTGATTATTTGCAGTATAACACCTCAAACGTGGCGCTCCTTTTGTTCTCTTCTTGTTTGGGAAGGTTTCCTTTCCTCACGCATCGCGATTACAGAAACATAACAGCGCATTTTTCAAACTCTAGTGAAGTAGTGCGTCATGACGTAGTATTTCTGGCGCATGCGCATTAAACACCATGTTCGTATATAGTATATTTTTATTTCAGCTTTTCTGTTTAAGTTGAGGTGACGTGATTGAAATGTGTTGACAAATGAAATCGGTTACATTTCAGCCGCGTTTGTGTTATAAAAAAAATCTTAAAGAGTAACTAAACACTTAACCAACTTTTTTTAGTTAATGATCTGTAAGAATGGAGCTTCATAAATGCTGTTCATTGATTCGAGTACATTTTTTGACAATTGGCAATAAAGTCTTTTAATTTTCAAATATATGGTGTAAAAACGTCTGAGTGCTGCCCTCTTCAGGTTAAACGGAAAGCTCCTGCAGCAGGGGTACTCTCTGACGTAGCGAACTCTCTGACACTACTCTGTCACGCCCTTGGTGCGAGCTCACCACGCCCTTGGCAGCCCCTGGTATAAAAGCATCTGGTTCCGTCAAAACTACTCTAGCGAGTCAGGAGTTGGATTTCTGAGTATTTAAAACGATCAGGATAGCATCATGAGAACCCGAACTCGAAAGATGGACTAATCATTTCTCTTTCCGGTGCTGACAGCATAGACTATATGGGACTGACAGGAAGAACGAAAGACTCGGACCCGGCCGAACTCGAGACTCGAGAGATGAACTAATCTTTATTCTTTCCAGTACTGCTGTGCTATATCGCACGGCCGCTTCCTTTCGGCGCCCATGTTATGGTGTCGTTCACACCAGACGCGGAGCGCCGCGGCGAGGCGCAGCCGGCCCGCGCCGTGAAGTGCCAGTTTCGGCGTCTAGTCTATTTTTTCCGCGAGCCGCGAGTGATCCGCGTCAATTCCGGAAGGAAGTTACACCAAGACACACTCGACCATCCGGTAAATGTAATCAAGATTTTCGTAAGTAGCCTACTAGATGTTTTGGAATATTTAACATGACATTTTAATTATATAATGATGAAATGAACGAAATGATTCGATAAAAGATTAGTTCATTTTGCTGAACGAGACTCAAAGATCCGAGTCAGTAAAATGATCCGAACTTCCCACCACTACAGCTGTCAATTAATCCGTCACTGCGGGTCTCATGTGCACGCTCCCCGCTCAGCCCCGCCCTTGGCTCGTCCCCTCTGTCTCCGCTGGGGTCTGCCCACTTTTTTAGCATTTTTCAAATTTTGCCAGTGGGTGGAGTCAGGCTTTGACCAGGGGTTTAGTTACACTTTAAAGGGGGAGTCGATTTCCCTTAATGGAATCCGATTCCAACCTCAGAATCAGAGGAATTGATTCTTTTTGGAATCGATTCCCAGCCCTAGTTGAAGTTGTTCTAACTCTTTGTGTTGTTAGACTCTGTAAGTTCACAAAACTTTACTCTTTCACCTTACTAAAAGTCAATATTTTTGTTCAGTGTAGTGTAGATTGCAATTAAATGTGTTTAATTGACTTAGAACAACATAATGATATTGAAAGTATTCTCACAGATGTAAAGTCCAACACATTACTGTTATGCTAATAATCCTCTCATAAATTACATTTTATTGTCATATATTATGTAGAAAACTGACAAAAATGTCAACAAGTTGTCCTCCATTATAGTACTGTATCACAAATTTATTGGAAAAACACATTCCAAGTGCATTAATGCACACAGTATATATTATAGATTAAACACATTTAAAATAAATGAACAAATGTAATGTTTTCCATTAAAAGTAAAATTTTGGTAACACTTTACAATAAGGTTCATTTATTAAACATTAGTTAATGTATTAACTAACATGAACTAACCATGAGCAATAGCCTACATTTGTTACTGTTTTTGTTAATCTTTGTTAACGTTAGTTAATACAAATCCAGCTGTTCATTGTTTGTTCATGTTAGTTCACAGTGCATTAACTAATGTTAACAAGATTTTAATAAAGTATTAGTAAATGTTGAAATTAACATTAACAAAGATTAACAAATGCTGTAGAAGTATTGTTCATTCTTTGTTAATGTTAACTAATGTAGTTAACTAATGAACCTTATTGTAAAGTGTTACCAAAATTGTATTTAGTATATTATTCAATTCATCAAAATAAATTTCATTTAATAACTTATAACTTTAATAACTTTTAAACACTATAAAATCATAATTATTTAAAATGTAAAACTTAAGTAGTTTTTTTAAAACATGCACTTGAGTGTGTTTAGAAATATTATCATGAAAGTGTACTTTCTTTAAGAAAAACTTAAGTAGACATTATTAAAAATAGATTTTTTTAAAACATGCACTTAGGTGTGTTTAGAAATATTGTGATGAAAGTGTACTTACTTTAAGTTAAACTTAATTAGATATTATTACAAAGTGCATTTGTAAAAAGCGCACTTAAGTGTGTTTATAAATATGATCATGAAAGTGTACTTTCCATAAGTAAAACTTAATTAGACATTATTACAAAGTGCATTTTTAAGAAGTACACTTAAGTGTGTTTATAAATATGATCATGAAAGTGTACTTTCTATAAGTAAAACTTAATTAGACATTATTACAAAGTGCATTTTTAAAAAGTACACTTAAGTGTGTTTATAAATATTGTCATGAAAGTGTAATTACTTTAAGTTGAACTTAATTACATATTATTACAAAGTGCATTTTTAAAAGTGCACTTAAGTGAGTTTATAAATATTGTGATGAAAGTGTACTTACTTTAAGTTAAACTTAATTACATATTATTACAAAGTGCATTTTTAAAAAGTACACTTAAGTGTGTTTATAAATATTGTAATGAAAGTGTACTTACTTTAAGTTAAACTTAATTACATATTATTACAAAGTGCATTTTTAAAAAGTACACTTAAGTGTGTTTATAAATATTGTGATGAAAGTGTACTTACTTTAAGTTAAACTTAATTACATATTATTACAAAGTGCATTTTTAAAAAGTACACTTAAGTGTGTTTATAAATATTGTAATGAAAGTGTACTTACTTTAAGTTAAACTTAATTACATATTATTACAAAGTGTATTTTTAAAAGTGCACTTAAGTGTGTTTATAAATATTGTGATGAAAGTGTACTTACTTTAAGTTAAACTTAATTGGTATTTAATTTTAATTATATTATATTATCTGCAAGTACACTTTTCAAAAAGTATACTTTAATAGGTTTAAGCACACAAAAAGTACACTTTCAATACAATTAAGCACACTTCTTTTTCACAAGGGATGTGTTCCTGTCCGCTACGCAACTGAAAATGTACATTACCATGTCATAGCCTATTTCAAGAATGCCTCTTATCAGCAGCTGTCTCAATGTTTTGCATTCTTTCTTTTTCTTAAGTTGTGTGGTTTGGCCGCTGTTATTTGTAAATAGGACAGCTTCTGTCCCGCCTGTGCTGCAGCAAATTCATTTTAATTAGATGTTTAGGATCGTCACTCCCAGACAACATGCATTTTCATTTAATCTAATTATCTCCCACAGCAACTCCTCCATTACTGTCGCTACAGTCATCAGAGAGAGAAGTTTACTGACATTCAGCACCTGCAGACTGCAACTGCCAATATAATGCACATGTGTTCTGCTATTATGCATTTATGTAGCAGTTATGTAATTGTATTGTGTATTTGAGCGCTTATTTTTGGCTTTATATGTATTGTATGTAAAAGTTTTTTTTTTGGCATGTTTATAGAATGTTAATGTTAGAAGGAAAAATAAGCAATAAAAGTATAATAGAACATTTCAGGGGAACAACAGAATGTGTGGTGGAACAGCAGCCAGAGACAAACACAAAGCGCTGTGTTTGACTGCAGCATGTTGTGTTTCTGTAATCCTGCGAGAGCAGCGCTCCCAAAATCTGAAGGCAAATTTTCATTTTACGGCCCGTCAGCTTTCTGATCCACAGCAAATGAATATGGCCACAAACAAATCTATCAAATCCAGCATCAAAACACGGTACACTCCCTATCAGAGAGAGAGAGAGAGAGTAGGCCTAAATACTGATCTATGATCACATTCAGACACACACGAGAAGAGGATTACAAGTTCAGTTTTTTTTGTTAATTTTCATTTATATTGTTTTATAAAGGATTACTTTCATGAAGATCTATTAATTTAGGCCTATAATTTCCTATATTTTTTAACACATTTTTGAAAAATCTTTCTGCAGCTCTTTTCATTAAGCTCTATACAAGCACCATGAAAGTACTACAAGGATACTCCCACACTATCTAAACTAAATAAGTATTTTGATGTCATGATGCTCTGCATGAGGAACAGACCGAATTTACATAGCCATTGAGGCTACTGATAATCTGTGTGCAGTCTATTGTATAAATGAACATAATAATAATAATAATAATAATAATAAATGGTAAATAAATGTGTGTCACATGTTTTATACACATGCATACCTCAATGTGCCATTTTGATTCTGGTCATGAACAAGATCTAAATTTTAGTTGATTGAGGAAGATTTTTGTTGAAAAACTAAATAATCTATCATTTTTGTTACACAAAAACTATGAGTAGGATATAGTAGCATATGAGTAAATAAAGTATTATGGACTACTTTTTTGGAGTGGTGTAATGATTCATCCAAAAAATCCTACTTATAAAGTAGAAAAATAGTGTCATAAGGGTAACAAACTAATAACAATTAGAATTACTGTGTTCTGATGGCCTAAGAAACTTTCCCTGCATCTTAATCTCCATAGTATCCATCCTAAACAGTAGGGCAGAGCCGGGACAATTGAAACGCGGAACGGATAAAACAGAAAGATTTCCTTTGAAAATCCCTCACGTCATTTACGTCAAATCTCAACATCACGTCATTCCGCAATGCCTATCAGACCCGCGAAAACATTTCTTCTTTACGCCAAGCTGTTTTAAAGTTAGTTTTGAATGTGGTTAGTGAATTCTTTCGTGCAGTACTTTTTTTAACTGACAAGTAGTATTTATGTTTTCATGTGCCATTGAAATAATAATAAGGTGTATAACTAAGGTGTATTAGTACTGCAACACATTAAGTGTGTAATATCAGAGTTTTTTTGTGTAAAACGGGTTTAACTGACAGGAGGTGCTGTCGGGACAGTTTAAACAAGTGCTTTAAATGTCCCGACTGCACCTCCTGCCAGATAAATCTGGTCATAGTGTGACCACATTAGCAGCAGTTCTCCCCATAACCCAACCAACAGAAAATGCCAAGAATAAGGAGAAAGACAACATGGTTGAGCCACAGGTTTATGAAAGGGCCTATTTAGATATAGTGTCTAGTCAGGGTGACCATATTTTGTCCTGGTTTACCAGGACACTCTGCCCGGCAAACAGATGGGCCTACTCAAATGATACTCGAAGTTTACTCAAAGATACCTTATTAATTTCAATACATTTAAAGTAGGTTATGCCTCCTCTGTATGGATAGAAAATGGTTATTGTTATATGAAAACAGGACATGTCCTGGGAAAACAGGACAGTTGGTCACCCTAGTGTCTAGGGAGGTTAGTATTAGGAGTGCAGCTGAAGTACATGGCCTTGACCACACACACAAACACACACACACACACACACACACACACACACACACACACACACACACACACACACACACACACACACACACACACACACACACACACACACACACACACACACACACACACACACACACACACACACATATACACACACACATATACACACACACACACTGTTTTTTAGCCTGTAGGCTACTGTTAATAAATTCTTATAGGCTACTGTTCATGTTATCTCTTTAATAATCATTAATTGTCCAATTGTCAATCAATTTAATTTATCATCTTCCGGTTGACATTGTTTTCTTTATATTAACAGCTATTCAACTAGCAAACACTCAATATGATTTAAGGAAGAAATGTACGAATATGAATAGTAAATTCATCAAAATAGCATATTAGAAAGAGCACGCAAAGTGTGCACGGCTTATCACCTATTGTTTATTGGGCGACAGAACAAAAATGGTTAATATGAACCTTTAAATTAAAATAAATTGCAAAACATGTTTGTAACATTTATGTAAATAATTAACTTGCTAGGTATTGTTCATAAAAACGTTATTATGCAAGCAAGATGAATAGTTGCCGTTTAAACTGTTATGTTTCATCCGTCCCACCCGTGTTGCAACCGTCCCGTTCAGGCGGGACGATTCAAACAAAGCACTACTCCAGATAACACTAAGAGAACACATATGAGTCGTTGATTTAAAAAAATCTGTAACCTTATCTTAGTGAACAAGCGTTTATCTGAAAAGTGTTTCAACCGTCCCGGCTCTCCCCTGTGTGAGATTATAAGTGCAGTGTCCCATAACATTGTATGTAAAAAGAAAGTATGCCAGGGCCCGTATGTATAGAACTTCTAAGAAATGCTCTTAAATATAGTCTTAAGCTTTGACTTAAGTGTCAGAAAATACTTAGTAAAGAGTAGGACTTTTCTAAGAGTAGGAGACTTTTTTTAAAGCAGCTAATAGCAACTTTCAGTAAAGTATAAGACTGATTCTTATTGTAAGGGCTGACTGAAGTGGGAATTAAGTGCTGTGAACTACAAGGACTACATTGATGTGAACCCAAATGTCGGCCCTGAACCTCTGAATCAGCCAATAGTGAGCCTGCAAGGGTGAAGTCACAGCAGCATGACAAATTTAATTAATTATTTAATTAATACATAACAATTATTTCAATGTATCAGCAGTGGTGGTAAGTAACGAAGTAAAAATACTTCGTTACTTTACTTAAGTATTTTTTTCGGGGATCTGTACTTTACTTGAGTATGTTTTATTTGCACCTACTTTCACTTTTACTCCACTACAATATTGAAGGCAAAATTTACTTTTTACTCCGATACATTTCCCCATGCCCGCTCCGAGTATTTATTACACTTGGCTTTCCAAACCAATGAAAAACGTGGTTTTCTTTAGAAAAAAAAGAACGCACGCGCTCACGCTCTTTGTCAGCATACGCTCACATAGCAGTTTGTTCAGTTCGCCAGTTCAGTGGAAGATGATGACCACAGAAACAGTAGCAGCTCTCGCTGTCAGCAGAAATGATCCCGAGATTCGCGACAGGGATCACCCATGGCCATATCTCAAGGATATGTTTGAATTCACTGAAGTTAAGTAAGATTCTTATCGGCTGAAATGTCTTCTTTGCCTGCCACGACCGTGTTACAGTGCTTTCTATCAGTTCAGTTCTGGCGCCTCGGTCTCAATTGTAGCCTACAACGCGACGTAGCCTACACATCACACGTTAATGAATAGGTCCGGTCGCGGGACACTGCAATTCACCAAAGTTCATTATTTGCATAAGCCTTGCCGGTTAAACATTTAATTCACGTGCTGATGCGCTGTTCTAACGTCCGCTTTCCTGAGCGCAAACCCCCGACGCTCGCAGACAGAAGCCTGTCAAACAGCGCCTGAATACTGGACTAAGTTCTCTTTCGAGTCTTGTTATGCTAATACTGTAAAATACACACAATGTTTACATAAAAATAATTGGCTATGACTAAAGTGAAAGCAAACATTTGAGAGAAAATCTGTTGTAATATGCGTCTATATTAAACGCGTCGCGTGCTGGTCTAAGCGACACTAGTAAATAGTGCTGCTGCTTGTAGCCTACTTAAAGGGATAGTTCACAAAAATAAATAAATAAATCTGTCATTATTTACTCACTCTAATGTTGTTCCAAACCTGTATTAATTTCTTTCTTGTGCTGAATACAAAAGAAGATTTTTTTTTTGAATGTGGGTAACCAAACAGTTGCTGGTCCCCATTAACTTCCAGGAGAGAAAAAAAAACTATACACTGGGGACCAGCAACTGTTCGGTTACCCACATTATTCAAAATAACTTTTATTTTCAACAGAAGAAAGAAACTCGGGTTTAAAACATCTTGAGAGAATAAATTAAGACATTTTTTTCATTTTTGAGGGAACTATCCCTTTAGTGTTAATAAAAAAAAATTAAAAATAAAAAAACACAAGGAGAAAATCACTCACTGACTGAGAACTTTAATAGTAGCTTTAATAAGAATCAATAATAGTGAAGTCTATGTAGTGTTTTAATTTAATATTTGTTCATTTAATTACTTTCTTCAATGCTACTGTTAAATACACCTACTGCATTTGCAAAAAAAGCACTGTTTATTTAATTTGAATATTAATTTGTGTAATGTTTATCTTGTCTAATTTTTTTTAATAACAAAGAAAATAATGACAGAAGATTTTTATCTTCGCCACTGGCCTAAATGTATGCCTTTCTTTTTTCTTTTGTTACCTAAGGCTTTGTTTTTAACATAGGGACAGTAGTTTGGCTGTATTGAACATCCACTTGCAAAATAGTAAAACTTCAAAAAGAATCGTGATAAAAAAATCGTGATCGTGATTTTCCTAAAAAAAAAATCGTGATATGATATTGTTGCCATAACGCCCAACCCCTGAAATGAAGTATAGCATTATTTACAAACCAGTTATTTAAGAGTTGTCAGTCATTCATAAGATCACTTAAGTAAATGTAGTAAATACAGGTAGTTATAAAGCATTTACTAGTGGTCAGTTAACTATGTGTGTGAGCTCATCTAAAGTGAGTATTCATGCCTTGTAAAGCATTTATAAAGGAGATTTAAAGGAGATCAATCTTCTAAACAGTAAAATGTAACAAACACAACACAGTGCTCTCAAAATAATTGTTCTGCTTAATTATGTATATTTACAGTTCATTGGAATGTTTACTTTTTACTTTCGGTACTTAAGTACTTTTTAAATCGGATACTTTTGTACTTTTACTCAAGTGATGTTTGAATGGAGGACTTTCTACTTTTACTGGAGTAATATTTTATTTAAGTATATATACTTTTACTTGAGTATAACTTTTGAGTACTTTTACCACCCCTGTGTATCAGTTTATTTAGAATAATTCGTTTTTGCTTTGTGCAAAATGATTACAAATAAGTACATGCATTTATTTCACACAATTTTAATTAAATCAACACATTGCTTCAACACATTAATTAAATGGACAACACATTAATTAAATGGACAAATGTGATGCTATTTAAGTAATTAAGCTGATGAATCACATAATTAAAAATTGCACTCACAGCTGTATATAAAGGAAAGACAAAAATTGCAAATTGGGTAAAAATGGATGCAAAAAGAAAACCAAACTGGTCCAAGGAATAAAATCTTCTAGTGCAGTCAGTCCTTAAATGGATGGACGTGATAAGAGGGAAATTCAGTAAGTCTTTAACAAGCAAAGAAAAACCCATGGCAACATGTACTGACAGTAAATGCAGCATATCTTCGGACAAGACATTCAGCAGAGGATTGTGAGAAAAGGTGGTACAATGTGTTGGCAACAACACGCAAGGAAATTGCAGCATATAAAGAAAGCATGCGAGCTGCAGGTACATTTTATTTTAGCTTTTTAAACCATTTTATATGAAATGATTTTCTCCATGTTGTCAGCAGCTGAATTCTTGTCAAACAGGTGGGGGGCCCTCCATGTAAACCTCTGTCTGAGATCCAGATGCCCCAGACCCTGCTCATCTCAAATTGAACGAGTTACAAAGATGGGAAGAAGAAAATTATACATGTAATAATGTATGCATGTAATGTGCATGTTTGCACTGTTTAATATTTTCTGCATGTGAATGTAGTGTGGATTATTCTGCTATAATCTACAAATTATAATTGCAAATTAAGTTGCTGGAAATTAAGTTTCTGGAAATGAATAGTGTGAATATTACTCACTAAAACTGAAAATAATTAAGAATACTCAATGATTGTACATATGCTTTGTGTAATAAAATTGTGTAAGGAAAAACGATTTGGTTGTTACTTATTGTCTAAAAGTTTGCTTACCCAAAATGTGACTTAACAAAGCAGTCCCTGAATGATGCTTTCTAATGTGTGTTTGGTGGTTTTGTCATAATTCTCATCATAATCATGATTACTGTCATCATCATCGTCATTTTTGTCGTTGTCATCATCATCATCATCAAGCAATGGGAGGTTACAAGCTTTGCAAATATTGTGCAAAATGCCACAAGCCATAATAATAATGCGACAAGCACGCTCAGGTGAATGTCAAATCTCCTCATGAAGGACATGGAATCTCCTTTTCAGCTGCCCAATTCCTCTCTCCACCACGGCTCATTACTTTGTGTGCTCTGCATGACGCAAAAACAATAAAAGAACATAGGTCAGATAAGTCAAGAATACACTCATTGAAAAAAAATGGTATCTTGTCTACGCTTCAGTCCAGTACAGTACCTGTTATAATTGAGCTGCTGTTCTCCTTGAGGTTTTCTGTAAGGGGTGAGAAGCCACTGTTTTAAAGGGTAACCTGAGTCCCCCAGCAGATGACATCCAGGGCGAACATAATTTTGTTCGAAATAACCCAGTGAGGCCACTCTGGAAAGAACCCGAGCATCATGTGTTGACCCTGGCCATTTTGGCACAAGATCGAGGATCTTGTAATTGGCATCAACTACAACTTGAACATTGATGCTGTGGAATCCTTTTCTGATTGATTATGTCTCCTCATTTGTACTTGGAGCAATGATGCATACATTGGTGCCATCGATGGTTCCAACAACTCCAGGGGAACCCGCAATCCTCATAAAATCTGGATGCTTTTGCCGTATAGCTTGAAGGTCTGTTAGGAAGTCAATCAACTGACTTACTATGTCTGGTGTGGTTCGTGCAGCAACAGGGGTATTTAAGACACTGCTAACTGTGGACTGTAATGGCCCTAGGTCATCACTGGTGCATTGCTGCATTTTTTCAGTTGCCAAGAAACGCAGAGTCATTATAACTTTCATTTCTGCAGTTAAGGCATTCTTACAGTGGGAGAAGTTATTGAATTTCTGACTAGGTCAGTAACAAAAATAATACCCTGCCGATCAAACCTGTATCCTTTGATCCACTCTCTGTCATCATATAATTCCAACACATTCTTACGTTGTTGGAAACTGCGCAGCCTCCTCCTCTCTGCTGCCATCTTGTTACACCTAATTGGTTAGGAGACCTCTCCAGCTCTCTTAAAGGGGGGGGGGGGGGGTTGACTGCTTTTTTTCTTTGCATGAATGTGTTTATGGGGTGCAATATAACATGTATCTGTGTTGTATTTTTGTTAAGTCTAATTTTTCATACATTTCACCTTTATTGTAAGCCACGCTCTCCTCTGTCATAAAGCATATATACATGAAAAATACATTTACAACATTAATACTTATACAAAATTCAGGTCCATAATGTTTTCACGCATTTGCCGTAGACACAAAATAGCCTAACTAGTAGCCCATAAGGCCTACAAAGCCAGCGCTGGCATTTGAAAAAAAAAATAAAACACAAGGCTACGTTGGGAATTATACATGAAAATACATTTAAAATGATTAAGTCTTAGCCTACTTACAGGTTGTGGCCCAACAACTTGTAACGCTTTTACTTAGAATGAACCGGATAGCTCACCTGAAATGGTTGTAGTCAGGTGTAAAGTTAAGCAAAGACTCAAGACGTAGCTGATATTCCACAGTGGTGATTTATTATCAACGTCGTCCCATGCGCATATGGGCATCTCGCAACTCACACCGCTGAACAACAACTGCGTTACCAAAAAGAAATAAAAACTGTATAAACGGGCTCTGCACGCATACAGGCGCTCACAGCTCGCGCTTCCCATGTCGCGCTTCACATGACGACTGACAACCCTGAGTGAGGGAGTAACAGAGTACATACTATCTTAAGGTGCAGTACCTAATTCTACTTGTTACAAATTGCTGCCTCTGGTTTTAAAGTTGTAACTGCTTCATTTTTAGAAACAGTTTCTTGTTGAATCCGTTGTTGAATTCGTGGAGATTCTGGAAGCTGTCTTCATTTGACATATTACAGGTTTTGATACCATATTAAAGCTGGGTTCAAGCCCTTTCCAAATCTGTTTTTATTTATTTTATTGGTTGTCTGTAAGAAAAGTTATGGTTATCTTAAGTTAGCTGATCGCTTATGATTTTCAGAAACAGAATTTTGAGAAAAACAGGTTTAAATAACTGTCGCATCCTGCTAGCGCGACGACTGGCGCTCCCCTTTTTATTGCCTTTTTTACATATCACATATTTTAGTAATCATCATAGATTGGGTATCATTCTAAAGCTTACAAACTCAAAATTCATCCTGTGAAAACCGTTTTGAAATTGGACGATTGAGAGGCGAGCAAGGTCTTTTAGACGAGCAATTTCAAACTCTGTTGTTCTCTTGTGCTCCGCATCATACCACACAATAACGCTGGATAAAAATAAATAAATAAATAACTTGCGTGCCGTCTGTAGTTCACCCAGGACTGGACTTTATTCTGTTATGTGGTTTATTTTGATAGGTGAACTGTCTTTGTAGTGTTAAGAGAAGGAGAGCTGAAACGGGAGATTTGTGTTTCCCCATGGTGTTTCCCCTCCGCTCCGCCTGCATGCATGTTATTAGTGAAACGCAGTCTTTTCAGCTGGTCATTATAAATCGCTATTTTTCTGCAGTAAACTAGTGAATTTCCCCAAGTTATATTCAGAGATGATAAACAAGATGTTATAGAATAATAATTTAATAAAAAACAAATTTTGACAAAAAACCGACATTCATTTTTGGACTTTACTGAAAACGTTCCAGCGTGACATCCGACGGGTTTTCCCAGATCGCATCACATATGTGCATGCCCTTTCCTGCATATTTCGGAGGGAGGGGTTGATGCAAATGTGTGGGTTAGTGACGTACCATAACCCAGCTGTAGTCCCAATCGAGTCATTTTTGTAGGCAATTATACTTCCTGATTTTTAAAAGACGATCTTTTCAAGAATTGAGAAGAACCACCGCTCATCCGTAAAAAAGTCTTATACAGAGGTGCTGCTGCATGAAATGATCGCTGAAAATAGTAAAATAGCACACGCACACTCAAAAAACTGTGCAACATCAATTAATCTGCAAGCTTTCGGTCTTCGACCAGAAGGTCTGCAAGACCGAAAGCTTGCAGATTAAATTGATGTTGCACAGTTTTTTGAGTGTGCGTGTGCTATTTTTACTATTTTAAAAGACGATCTTTTAAAAGATTTTCTTTTTTTAAGAAATCGTAGTCAACCCCCCCTTTAAACTTTAAAAAGCCAGTTCGTGACCCCTTTAAATAATTTTAGGAGCTGAGACCTAGTCTTAACACTTAGGAACCTTTATGAATCACACTTATTCTTAAGAATAAGCGTAAAATGACACCATTCTTAGAATTTTGACACACTTTAGACCAAAAATGTACTCCGAGCGGCTTTATACATACGGGCCCAGATGCTCCCCAAATGGTCTACTATTTCCGGTGTATTTTCAAATTATGGATCCATGCTCACTATAACAGCAAATATTGCCCACAACCCATTGCTCTTTGGAGAAGGATCCAGTTCAGAAACAACAAACACAAGTAAGTGTTTTACTCATGTCTGTGTAGGCTACAAGTATTTAGAAACTACATCAGCTGTTGATGTGCACAGCTGATGGCGAGAGGTTTAGATAAAGGGGTTTGTGTCACTCATATAATAATCAACTCATTTTTAAACAACTATCCATTTGTATAATCAACAAGTACAATTGTGGCTGTATTATTAGTGCCCTATTCAAAAATTGCCAATAAGAAATGATGTGTTTATTGCTCCCTCTCCCCAGATGAAAATGATGTCAATGCCTACACACTCAAAAAGAGTGTACTATTTCTTCACAAAAAGAGTACATAATTTTAGTGCGTAGTATAAGTAGGCGAATCGAAATGCAGCAATTCTCTCAGTTTGACTCTCACAATCATAATTTCTCAGTGACATACAATCATGTCCATTTTACATAAACCCCTGCTGATAGGCTCGCCCCACCACACCCTTTGAGCGTGCTATCTGACAGCCGATCAAAAAGCCTCAGAAAATGTCGATTTCACGCAGTTTGGAGCACAATTAAAAGCTGAGTTGATACCCGCCGAACGGCCGTGGGTGTCTGTCTCTGCCGCACCACTGCACCCATTGTGTCGACGCATGAGCTTGCAGCCGTCCAATCAGGCGAAACTGAGCATGAGTGACAAGCGGAATGAGTGGGTCTGATTGGATAGCTTTGATTGCAGAGTGCGAGAGGTGACTGCTCTGTCTGAGAGAGCACATCTATTGATGTGTCTCTGAGGAGTTTGTTGCTGAAGAGTCACAACCTGAAAGCTCTGAAAATCAAAGTGCACAAATTCAGTTTAGTTTTTATTCGTTAGTGATCCTTAATCTATGTGCACTTAACAAATGCAAGCAGAATTCAGAGCATTTGTTTATTTGATTTGATTTTGACTGGCAATGTTTTGCACTCTATTCATATGTACTTTCTGATTTCCCAGGTGAAAAAGAAATGTACTTGAGTGCACTAAAAAAACACTTAAATACAAGAAAGTATATTTGTAGTACATTCTTTCTTTTTGTGCTAAATAAAAGTGTAAAAATTATACAATATAAATACACTAATTTAAAGTATACTTTTACTTAAGTAGTACTTAAGTGTAATTGCTAAAGTATATTAAATACCATTGATATTTTAAATGTATTTTTAGTGGAATTTTTTTGCCTTTAAATATATTTCTAAAAAGTATACTAAAAGTACATTGGAAATAAATATATGCTTAATTATACTTTTAAGAAATATGTTAAACACAAGCATATTTTTAGTATATTTCTAACAAATGCACTATAAGTACATTGGTAATAAATATATGCTTAATTATACTTTTATGAAATATGCTAAACACAAGCATAATTGTAATATATTTCTAAAAAGTATATACTATAGTACATTGGTAATAAATATATACTTAATTACACTTTGAAGAAATATGTTAAACACAAGCATAATTTTAATATATTTCTAAAAAGTATATACTATAGTACATTGGTAATAAATATATGCTTAATTATACTTTTAAGAAATATATTAAACACAAGTATATTTTTAATATATTTCTAACAAATGCACTATAAGTACATTGGTATTAAATATATGCTTAATTATACTTTTATGAAATATGCTAAACACAAGCATAATTGTAATATATTTCTAAAAAGTATATACTATAGTACATTGGTAATAAATATATACTTAATTACACTTTGAAGAAATATGTTAAACACAAGCATAATTTTAATATATTTCTAAAAAGTATATACTATAGTAAATTGGTAATAAATATATGCTTAATTATACTTTTAAGAAATATGTTAAACACAAGCATATTTTTAATATATTTCTAACAAATGCACTATAAGTACATTGGTAATAAATATATGCTTAATTATACTTTTATGAAATATGCTAAACACAAGCATAATTGTAATATATTTCTAAAAAGTATATACTATAGTACATTGGTAATAAATATATACTTAATTACACTTTGAAGAAATATGTTAAACACAAGCATAATTTTAATATATTTCTAAAAAGTATATACTATAGTACATTGGTAATAAATATATGCTTAATTATACTTTTAAGAAATATATTAAACACAAGTATATTTTTAATATATTTCTAACAAATGCACTATAAGTACATTGGTATTAAATATATGCTTAATTATACTTTTATGAAATATGCTAAACACAAGCATAATTGTAATATATTTCTAAAAAGTATATACTATAGTACATTGGTAATAAATATATACTTAATTACACTTTGAAGAAATATGTTAAACACAAGCATAATTTTAATATATTTCTAAAAAGTATATACTATAGTACATTGGTAATAAATATATGCTTAATTATACTTTTAAGAAATATGTTAAACACAAGCATATTTTTAATATATTTCTAACAAATGCACTATAAGTACATTGGTAATAAATATATGCTTAATTATACTTTTATGAAATATGCTAAACACAAGCATAATTGTAATATATTTCTAAAAAGTATATACTATAGTACATTGGTAATAAATATATACTTAATTACACTTTGAAGAAATATGTTAAACACAAGCATAATTTTAATATATTTCTAAAAAGTATATACTATAGTACATTGGTAATAAATATATGCTTAATTATACTTTTAAGAAATATGTTAAACACAAGCATATTTTTAATATATTTCTAACAAATGCACTATAAGTACATTGGTAATAAATATATGCTTAATTATACTTTTATGAAATATGCTAAACACAAGCATAATTGTAATATATTTCTAAAAAGTATATACTATAGTACATTGGTAATAAATATATACTTAATTACACTTTGAAGAAATATGTTAAACACAAGCATAATTTTAATATATTTCTAAAAAGTATATACTATAGTACATTGGTAATAAATATATGCTTAATTATACTTTTAAGAAATATGTTAAACACAAGCATATTTTTAATATATTTCTAACAAATGCACTATAAGTACATTGGTAATAAATATATGCTTAATTATACTTTTATGAAATATGCTACACACAAGCATATTATTTTAATATATTTCTAAAAAGTATACTAAAAGTACATTGGTAAATGGTAAATGGACTGCATTTATATAGCGCTTTCATAGACCCAATGGCCACCAAAGCGCTTTACAATTTGCCTCACATTCACCCATTCACACACACATTCATACACCGACGGCGACGGCAGCCATGCAAGGCGCGCCATCCAGCTTCGTCGGGAGCAGCTGGGTTAGGTGTCTCTGCTCATGGACACCTCGACACTTGGTCAGGTGGAACCGGGGATCGAACCACCAACCTTTCGGTTTGTAAGACAATCTACATGAACCACTGAGCCACTGCCGCCCACTGTAATAAATATATGCTTCATTACACTTTGAAAGAAAATATGTTAAACACGAGCATAATTTTGATATATTTCTAGCAAATGCACTATAAGTACATTTGCAATAAATATATGCTTAATTATACTTTAAAAAATATGCTAAACACAAGCATAATTTTAGTATATTTCTAAAAATGCACTATAAGTACATTGGCAATAAATGTATGCTTTATTATACTTTTAAAGAAATATGCTAAACAAGCATATCATTTTATATATATTTCTAAAAAGTATATACAATAGTACATTGGTAATAAATATATGCTTAATAATACTTTTACGAAATATGCTAAATACAAGCATAATTTTAATATATTTCTAAAAAGTATACTACAAGTACTTTGGTAATAAATATATGCTTAATTTCATTTTTAAGAAATATGCTAAACACAATCATACAATTTTTGTGAAGTTTTGGTGTATTTAAAGAAAACATTATGTTGCTCTTTGTGTAAGAACATAACAAAATGGTTAAGCTTTTAGTATGTTTAAAGTACTTTTTAAACACTTAGGCCTACTGCAATAGGTATATTTTAATATTTATATATTTATAATTTTATTTTATTTTTTATTTATTTTTTTTTGGGGGGGGTACATTTATAATGTAGAAAACTTATAATGTATTATGTAACAGATTTTGATGTGATTATTCTTCTCATTAGTTTTTGTATACATTTTTGATAGTCCTGTTAGCAGGGCTGTAGTAATCTTTAGTCCGGTCTCTGGAATCTCGAGTTCCGTAACTTTAGACCGTTCTTCTATGGTCTCGGACTTGTCTCGGACTCGCTGGTATTTGGACTCGGACTTGTCTCGGTCTCGGCCACTGGTCTTGCCAAATATTGCGTTTGGTCTTTACTCGAGTCCAACATTTTTGTATGCGTGTTCATTTATTACTAGCCTATCAGGGTAACGTTAAATTAGAAAATGCCCAAATTAACCGACCAAGTGCTCACTACAACGGAGCGCGTCTTCTCATGCTGTTACTATAGTTACTGGGTGTTGCGCACAATTCTAATGATTCCCGCAGGTCTCCCATTTATAATGTGGGATATTCCCGCAATCGGAATCCACACAGATTATAAAATCAAATCATTCTTTTAATAACTATCTGCCAGACGCAATTTCACAAACCGCGTGAGTGTTCAACGGTGCCGCGTCTTCTCTTCTCTCTCATGTGTTGTGGAAGCCAAGCATCAAGCACTGCCGCAATAATACACACTCGCGTTCAGGAGTCCGGACATGGCGGAGTATTCACTTGCATTCGGGCCAGTAGTGCATCGTGAATAAAGCTTAACATTTGCACGTCTTTTTAAGTCTTACCAGTTTAACATTCAAGTAATTTTAAACTATCAGTCCTTGCGCGCTCTCTGGGATGACTATGCGCACATTAATAGAAAATCCGCCTCAAGAACAGCTGGCCAGTAACAAAAGTTATTTTTCACGGATTAGCTATATTGCTTTAACACTCAAATCGTGTCAATTTCGGTCTTCGTGAGTATAATGGTCTAAACATAGTCGGTTTTGTCTTAAATAAGCATAAAACGCATGCTAGTATGAAAAGAGAATCTATGCTCTTAGCTCTTAAAGTGACAGCAACCATATGTGTCGTTCATTAATTTTGTCGTCAAAACAAGAAAAGAGAGCTTTAAGTTAAAGGAATCAGGACTATGTTTAATTTATTCAGGACTAAAATACTATGCAGTGTTATTTTCCATTTGATTACTTTATTCAGTTTCTGTCAATGAACACTAGTGTAGACCTATTCAAAAACGTTTCTCTTTATTTGTATCTTTATTGTATTGATTTGTGTAACTTTTTTCAATTTAATTGACTATTTAAATCAAGCCTTGTGTTGTGTAAATTCTTAATTAAACAACATTACCCCATTGTAAAAAATGCAATGAGCACAAACATTTAAGCAACATAAATTAAAAAATTTTGTTTGGCAAAAATGAAATTCAGGCCCTGAAGACTTTTTTTTCCTGTCCTGGACTCGGTCTTGACTTCGGACTCGAACCTTTTTGGACTCGGTCTTGACTTGGACTTCGAAACTCTTTGGACTTTGAGTCTTGACTTGGATCTCGACTAGTCCTGGTCTTGGACTTGTCTTGGACTCGACAAAGGTGGTCTTGACTACAGCCCTACCTGTTAGTTTAAATTAGGTTTAAGAAATGTATTTATCTTATTAAGGAGGGACTTTTATTTTGACGGGGGCGAAAAAGGAAGTAAGGGGAGAGCACATGGTTGATGGCAGGAAAGCAAAGGGAGAGCACGCAGTTGAGTTTTGAAGGCTATTACAAGCACCCCTCGGAAAAAGCACACGGTCTGTATATACATTTGTTTATGGTTTGTTGTTATTAATATCTTGATTTTACTGTATGTTATTGGTAATATAACAGAGAGTGAATTTGTACGAGTCGTTAATGCAAGCTCTTGTATTTCCTTTTTTCAGCTTTTACAGTGATTTGTGAGGTGATTATTGAGATAATTATTGGAGCTGAAACGGACTCAACAAACTTCATCAATATCAGTAAAGTTTTGTCCATCATTCGGGAGGGGTCTGCTACATATTAACATTTGTCAACTATTATAAAGCATTGCAATAAGCCTACTTAAAATGAAAGTTATTCACTTTTGCTTGTAATTCCCACAAAGTAACAAACCTTTGAATAAGGTTTAAAAAAATTAAAGTATTTTTCAATAAAGGAATGCTGTTTGTTTGTACATTACATACCTGTGCTGTATCTGTGGAATCCTTTTAAACTATGGGTTACATTTTCTTACAATAGAAAAATTGAAGCTGAAATAGTATGTTAAAAGCATATTTTAGTTCATCTTCAGTGTGTCTAAAATAGCATAGTTAAGTTGATCTTAAGTTTATCTTAAGAAGTACTAAACAAAAAACTTTTAATTAGTGTGGGCAAATGTAGCACTTTAAGTACATTGGATGTATTTGTATACTTTAATGAAATGTATTTTAGTGTACTTTTTTGATAGGAATACACCTTAAGTATAATTTTTATATATTTATGTTATTATATTGTAAGTTATTAATATAATTAAAATGCATTAAAGAGGGGTTTTAGTTATCCTAAAAGTGGTAACAAAATATTTTTTTTAATGTTTACATAGTAGATTAAAAATATATTTAAGTTTATTTGCAGTGTGTCAAAATAGTACAGTTGAGTACACTTAATTGATCTTAAGTTTATCTTAATGAGTACTAAAGTTAAGATTTTAGTATATTAAGATTGCACAAAAATAGAGCACTTGAAGTACATTATGGAAGTGTACTAAGTGCACTATAATAAAGTGTTTTTAGTGTACTTTTTTGACAAAGGAATACACTTTTAGCATAATATAAATATATTTAGAATATATTATTATTGTATTTTAAATAATGTATTAGTATAATTAAAATGCATTTAAAATGGGTTTTAGATATACTAAAAGTGTTAACAAAATACATTTTTTAAAAGTGTTAAAATAGTATATTAAAAATATATTTAAGTTCATCTTCAGTGTGTGTCAAAATAGCACAGTTGAGTACACTTAGTTGATCTTAAGTTTATCTTAAGAAGTACTAAAGTTTAGCTTTTAGTATATTAAGTACAAAATAAGTGCACGAAAATAGAGCACTTTAAGCACATTATGGAAGTGTACTAAGTGCACTTAAATAAAATGTATTTTAGTGTACTTTTTTTCACCTGGGTTCCTTTGTTGTGTATTTCTGTATATTCCTGCATATTTTAATATAATTGTGTGACCTCTAGGGGGCCTTATCACAACCAGTTGCTCGTGGCTAAGCGACTGTCAGAATTTTTACATTTTTATCCCAAATAAGGGAAATAAAAAGGAAAGAGAGAGGGACTGAAGTATCATAAAAATAGAAAATTGTTTTTATTTTTCTCAATAGACACAGAAAACAGACATTAGGCCTCTGGGTAACAGAGTCAAAGTGTTTAAATAACTCAAAATAAAAATGCAAAAGACTCAAACACAGAATAAATAGGGCATGTCACAAAAATCACATGCACAAATATAACCCCCCCCAAAAGTAATTCACCTTCAGCAAATCAGTGGTCACACACCAAAATTGTTGAACTTGTGAACTTTTACACTTATGTCCACTCACAGACATAATTTAAAAAGGCTAAAATGTTTAAAGTAAGTTTCAATTTACTGGGTGGCATGACGATGGATAAGTGGTTTGAGGAACAATTTGGAAAGGTGGATCATTCAGGAATCTGTTCAGACCCACACGTAATGCTACATAGCTACTGATCCCATATTTTTCTCCTTTGGAGCTTCTGACAGTTCCGTAGAAGTCACGGATAAATGCGTTGAGTTCCGTCTTGGTGATTTGTTTAAAATCTATGCTGCCTGCAACCCTTTACGAATGTGTCAATGTTACATTTCAATGTGTGGTTGCTAAGGGTGTTGCTAGGGCGCAGTGATAAATAGAACCGTTGGGTGAAGCGGTCATAGCCGTGTTTTATCGTGAATAAAGCACATCTATTTGAGAGACTGATAGACAACCCAATTGGCTTTATGCACAACTGCACTACTTCCTGAACTCAAGCCAGCTCCTTTCCTGTCTGCCATTATTGGCCAAGCATGATTAATTCAGGTGTGTCTGATTATTGTTGCCGTGACTACTGAGGTCAGGCACACCTGAACTAATCAATTTGTCCAATAATGGCAGACAGGAAACAAGGAGCTGGCTTAAGTTCAGGAAGTAGTGAAGCTGTGCATAAAGCCAATAGACCTGTACATCAGTGGGCTGAATTACTTAAGCTGTAAAGGATCTTCAATTAAACAAGCAATACATAGTTCCCACAGGCGAATTAATGTCACGTGACCTCCCCGGAGACGCCATCTTTGAGGGCAAAACCGCTGTGTTTACCATAGGTGTTTACAAACTTTTATCAGAGAATGTCGTTTTACAAACAAATATTTTTTTCTTTTTATATTGTTATGCAAATCATGAAAAGACAAAGTGAAATAGATTATAAAGAGACTATTAAAACATGACAGAGAGAGGTACAATGCGAAAATTTCATTCATAAATGGTGTGGATCCGTATGCAGTAACGAAGGAAGCACTGAGCAATGATTATGCAGCTTTGCCTCAGATACAGTATTTTCATGTGTACGATTATCTGGTATTGGTGAGGAGTTTTTACACATCTGAGCATTTCCGAGCCTGGAAATTACTGGAGGCATACGATCAGATTGACGTGGGGTTGGTTTGGTGACGTTTGCTCAAGTGCAATCAATGGAAAAGTAACTTAACTTAGTCATCATAGCGAAGTAGCATGATGCTAATCTGTCTATTAAAAAGCCATAGCCTGCACAACTTAATTCCTATGTTCCCCTTAAAACAGTCACCGGTGCTTTCTGTAATAAGCATGTACTTGTGGGCGTCATGGTTCGATGCATGAATATTAAAATAAATAACGCGTGCAATTTAATTAATGTAATGCAGAACTACATTATATGCGGGTTCTTTAGGGTCATAATCTGAGATTGTAAATGCTGGGATATGAGATCAAACAGTGGAAACAATGTTTTGTATGTTTTTAATACCTCGTCATTTTGTTCATACAGGACATTATTCAAACTGCAATCTGTTAACTTATATTTGTTTACACTCGCAATAAAACACAACATTGTGCTTTTGTCAAACAAATTCTTGCGTGTTTTGAGTGAGTTTCTTTCCTGTTTATCCTCGCCAGCCATAATCTCCATCGTTGTTCTGACAAAAGCTTAGTCTTCTCACATCCAAGGAGTCTAATGACGGGTAGTGTAAAATCCGATTTAACTGAACCTCCGGCACGATTTTATCATCCACTGACCCAGCAGGAGATGACCATTTTCACTTTATAGCATGAAACTCATTTCACTTCGTTCAACTCGTATTGCTTCTTTTAATGTTTTGCCCTCAGCAATGGCGCCGGGTCGGCAAATGCCCATATGTTGTGATGTCATGTGGGAACTGTCATACAAGGTGCACATGTAAATATGGCTTTATACCTTTAAGGACATTCTGTTACACACACACTGAGAGGCGTGCCCAGGAGGTTAAGAGGAAATTATGGGAGAAGAGTTTGCTTGCATGTTTGTTCAATAATACAAAGAAGTCGTTGAAACCACAGACTTGTCTGGACGTTTAAATTATTTACATGGTGTCAGAAGCATTTGACAGACACATCACTTTTCCGAAAGATGGCCAAGTTTAATCCTCCGGAAAGTTTCGTTTTTGATCGTACAAATGAATGGGCTGACTGGAAGCAACATTTTCTGCGATTTCATCTGGCAACTAAACTGAGTAAAGAGGACGGCGAAGTTCAGGTCAGTTCGCTGATTTATGCCATGGAGCCTGAGGCTGAAAACATTTTCAAGTCTTTCACCTTTGAAACGGAGGGGATAAGAAGAAGATTGATGTTGTGTTGGGAAAATACGACGCATACTTCTATCCTAAACGTAACGTGATTCACGAGCGCGCCTGCTTTCACCAGAGATCGCAGCGGCCCGGTGAGAAAGCTAAAATGTTTATCAGAGCCCTGTATGAGCTATCAGAACACTGTGACTTCGGTGTAAACAGAGACGAACACATCCGCGATCGCATAGTTGTGGGCATTTTAGAGAAGGAACTGTATCGTAAATTGCAGGTAATGGCTGATCTTACACTTGCCCAAACCATTACAACTGTTCGCCAGTCTGAGGAGGTTGCACTCCAAGTTCACCTGCAGGGGGAGTCACATGCAGCAGTACAGGAAATCCGGGGAGAGGATTAGGCAGAGGAAAGCCCAAGTGGAAACCCAAAAAAAGAGAAAGTGATCAAGGAGACTCGAAGTGTGGAAAATTTAAACACAGTGATCCAGAAAAGTGCCAAGCCAGAAACTCTACATGCAACAAGTGTAAGAAGGTGGGTCACTGGGAAAAGAAATGTTACAGTAAATCAGTCAGAGAAGTGACAGAGACCGTTTCACAGACACCATACTTCCTAGGTGCAGTCACCAATGAAAACAGAAGTGACGAACAATGGACAGTACAGTTTACAATTGGAACAACACCGGTGAAATTCAAGATTGACACAGGCGCGGATGTAAACATTATGGGAGAAGAGACATTCAACAAAATTATTCCAGACAAGAAATTGGAGTCATCTAATATCACACTGTACAACCCAGGTGGTCAGTTGGTTTGTTTAGGAAAGTTCCAGGCCAGCACGGATTATAAAGGAAGGCCGTTCCAGTATATGTCATCAGCGGACAAAACGCGAACAATCTGCTTGGTAGAGCCACAGCAACGACGATGGGCCTTGTGAAATCTGTCGAGGAGGTCCACACACCATTCGGTGAGCACGGAACTCTCAAAACCAAACCTGTTAAAATCCAGTTAAGAGATAATGCTGAGCCATACACACTGCATACTGCTCATCGCGTCCCATTGCCCCTAATGCAGGGGTCTCAAACTGCCGGCCCGCGGCCATTTACGGCCCCCCTCCCCCTTCCCTCCGGCACGCATCAGATGTATAAAATATAACATAATTCGACCACAAAACTATTTTAATTAATTAATTTATTTTAGTTGCCTCATGCCAATTAAAAAAATAACACTTTAAATTAAATTGAAACAAACACGATCCTTCTATATATATAAAAAATTGCGTGTACGCATAAAAAAAGAAGAAAACCCATGCAAACCCGGCATATTTGTAAAGAGAGCTGATTTTGGTCATAGGAGTTTATTTGTTTGTCTGCTGAACGAAAACGAAAATGCTCTCTATTCAAACCGAAAAGGAAAGTGGACGACGAACACAGACAGTTTCAGGAAAGATGGACATTGCAGTATTTTTTGTGGAGTTTAATGGAAATGCTACGTGTCTGTTATGTAAAGAAAAGGTTGCCGTCCTAAAGGAGTATAATCTCAAGCGTCATTATTCAACTTAACATGGAGAACAGTACGAGAAGTACCAGGCAGATGAGAGAGAAAAAACAGCTATGAAGTTGAAGAGAGCTAACATCCCAACAAAGCCTTTTCGGCAAAGCCAAAAAGGATGCTGATGCAGCAGTTGAGGCAAGTTATGTGGTGAGTGAGTTGATCGCTAAAGCAGGAAAGCCATTCACTGAAGGACCATTTATGAAGGATTGTATGTTAAAAGTCGCTGAGATTCTATGTCCAGAAAAGAAGAGCTTGTTCAATAATATCTCTTTATCGACAAACACAGTGGCAGAGCGGATTAGCGAGTTGTCCAGTGACATTTATGATCAGTTGCGTGGCAAAGCTAGAGTTTTCACTGCGTACTCTGTGGCGCTTGACGAAAGCACAGACAAAACAGACATTGTGCAGCTTGCCATTTTCATCAGGGGTATAAATGAACAATTTGAAGTGACGGAGGAGTTATTAAGTTTGTGTCCAATGCACAGACGTACCACAGCCAACGATATATTTCAGCAGCTGTGCAACGCGATTAAGCGCGCTGGTTTGCGTGGAACAGATTGGTAGGCATTACCACTGATGGCGCCCCATCTATGACAGGCAAAAAAACAGGCTGGTAGCGCTGGTACAAAGAAAGTTAGAAGAGGAAAATGCAGATCCAGCAGTTGTTCTGCACTGCATTATACACCAACAAGCACTGTGCAGCAAATGCTTAAAATATGAACATGTCATGTCTGTTGCCCTGCAATGTGTCAATTACATCAGGTCAAGAAGTTTACAGCACCGCCAGTTTCAGGCCTTTTTAGAAGAAATTGAGTCAACATATGGCGATGTACTTTACTTTACTGAGGTGCGCTGGCTCAGCAGGGGGAATGTCCTGAAGAGATTTTTTGACTTAAGAGCAGAGCTGAAGAGATTCATGGAAGATGGCAGAATGGATGTTCCTGAATTTGATGATCCTAAATGGGTCATGGACCTTGCATTCTTGGTGGACATAACACAGGAGCTAAATATCCTTAACTTGAAGCTCCCAGGGTCCTGGTCAGCTCATCACAGCAGCATATGAAAGTGTGAAAGCTTTCTCCACAAAGCTGCAATTGTGGAAAACCCAGCTTTCTGCAAAAAAACATTCATTTCACCAGTCATTTCACTACATGCAGATCTCTTGTCGAGGAGGGCACAGCATTTAGTGGTGATGAATATGCTTCTGCTATTGACAACCTACTGAAGGAATTTGATCAGCGTTTTGCTGACTTCAAGTCACACCGTGACACTTTCGAGCTGTTCGCAGATCCCTTCTCAGCTGACGTGGAGAGTGTCCCAAGTGTGTTGCAAATGGAGCTTATTGATTTGCAGTGCAACAGTGAGCTACAAACTAAATTCAGAGAGGCACAGGGAAAAGCAGAAAAGACTGGACAGTTTTTTAAAGAGTTACCTCCATGCTACCCAGAGCTGTCCAAAGTGTTCAGTCGGGTAATGTGCCTTTTTGGAAGCACATATCTGTGTGAGAAATTGTTCTCAACTATGAACTTCAATAAATCCAAGTGCAGGTCTAAGCTTAGTGATGCCCATATTTAAGCTGTACTCAGGGTTTCAACTGTGACCTCCATCAGGGCAAACGTGGCTCAGTTGTGTGAGCAAAAGCGCTTCCAAGTTTCTGGCAAGAAATAGAATAGTGATAGTGTGCAAATGTTTTCAGGGATTGTATTCACTGCAAGGTTTAGTTCAGTACAATGTTTTGAAGTTATTTAAGTTAAAGTAAGGGGAAAAGAGTTGCACTAACTGTTAAAATTATTATATATTGTTAAATACATCTGTTTAATATACTGATGTTTACATTTTTTGTTAAGAATGACACAAATATGTTAGTTACATAATCTGAAATAAATGAGAGCTAACATTTCAGCAAGTGAAATAAATTTCCAGAAAAAGATTGTGCTTTCTTGTGCTTGAATGGTAAAATGGCCCTCCTGTGTGTTTTTGTTTACAGCAGTGGCCCCCAGCCAATTTGAGTTTGAGACCCCTGCCCTAATGCAAAAAGTAAAAGAGGAATTAAAACGCATGGAGGAAAACGGGGTGATTGAGCCTGTGACCGAGCCCACTGACTGGTGTGCGCCAAAGGTCCCAGT
>JAQIUQ010000276.1:0-212426 GCA_030378365.1 Hybognathus amarus | reverse complement strand
TGTAGCAAACCCCCAGCCAGACAATGGTGAAGCGTACTGATGTTTTCCAGAAGCATTTATTTATGTTCAGCCATCAGCCTTGGTTAAACACAAATCTACGTTCCTTTCAACCTTTCTTCTTGAAACAACGTAAGAGCTACAGGACAGATAAATAACATAAAATGAGCTCTTACAAACATAAACATTACCCGAAGGCAAAATTAACCATACAAACAGTCATTTATAAAAGACATTTCCGTGACATTACCCGTTTAGTATTAACAATGCTAAAAGACTTGCGTTAGCTTGAGTTCACATGTCACGAGAGAAAATATACATTTAAACACCTTTTCACAGATAAATGGCTTAACCTTCATATTACTGTACATAACTATTAAAAAAGTTAAACACACAATACCTTGTTCCCGTTCCAGCTAGGTGCTTAAATTATCCTTTTTGAGCTTTATACAATTTCAGATCGAAATGTGCTTTCCTTCTTTCTTCCGTGGGTGCGTCTGAATAACTAACCTTACCCTTTTAGACGCGAAATTAACGTTCCACTAGGAAGCGCCAAAATAAAAGTCTCTTAATAGTAACAGAGAAAAATAATAAAATAAAGCTCTGAAATTATTATTTATACTTTCCTTAGAGTTAGTTACACTCCCACCAATCATGAGTAAATAATGGAACAGTACACAGTTTGCATTAGACACGAATGATTTTAACAGAAAATTGCCTTCCCTGAGCCTGTATAAGAACTAAGCCAACTTATGATAATATATAACTATGTAGTATTATGCGCTATGAAGTGGAGGGAGCAGATTTAGCTAGTCTCCAACAGCAGGACAAGCTTCTGGATTGGGCGCTCAACTTCAGACACCTTGTGAAGACGCTCTCCTTTCTTGCCAAGCTTACGGTCACCAAGCCGGATCTTAACTCTCCTTACAAGTCCATCTTTGTCAACAGTTCTCTCTGAAACTCTTCCCAATCTCCACTCGTTCCTGTGCACATCCTCTCCCTTCATGATTACAATGTCTCCAACTTGTAAATTTCTCCTTGGAGCATGCCAGCGCTGTCTGAGAGCAATGTTGGCGAGGTATTCCTTTCGCCAGCGACTCCAAAACTGTTCCGCAAGGTATTGAACATGTCTCCACCTTTTCTTGCCATACACATCTTCTCTGACGAATTCACCTGGGGGGGGTAAGGCCTGAACAGATTTCATAGTCAGAAGATGATTAGGGGTGAGTGGCTCAAGGCTATGAGGGTCGCTGAGGTTGTCAACAGTCAGAGGACGACTGTTGACTATAGCCATGGCTTCATAGAAAAAGGCCCGTAGCGAAGCATCATTTAGTCTACCAGAGGAAAGGGCGAAAGTGGACCTTAGAACGCTTCTCACTGTCCTTATTTGTCTTTCCCATACCCCTCCGGCATGGCTGGAATGGGGTGCGTTCATGCAGAAATCACATTGCTTCTCTGCAAGAAATAAAGCCAGACGGCCTGCATCGACTTCCTTTAAAGCTTCTCTGAGCTCATTTTTGGCACCGACAAAGTTGCTTCCTTGATCAGACTTGATCTGACGAACAGCACCACGTATGGCGATGAAACATCGGAGGCCATTTATGAAGGCATCTGTCGACATGTCTTCAAGGAACTCAATATGAACAGCACGGGAGCTAAGGCAAGTGAAAAGAAGGCCATACCTTTTGTTCTCCTTTCTTCCTTGTTTTGTAAGGAATGGCCCAAAGCAGTCCATGCCACAGAAGGTGAAGGGGGGTGATGGTTCCAACCGTTCAGGGGTAGATCGGCCATCCTTTGCTCTTCCACAGGTTTGCGTTGCCGTCTACAGGTGACACATTGACGAATGTAGGAAGCGACTGCCCGGTTGATTCCTTTAATCCAGTAGCCGCTGCGCCTTATTTCATTAATGGTAAGACCTTTACCTTGATGTTTCATCCTTTCGTGGTGATAGGCAATAATCATCCTTGTGATGTGATGGTCTTTGGGAATGATTGCAGGGTGCTTGATGAAGTAGGGAAGAGAGGAGTTGCACAGTCTTCCTCCCACCCTGAGAACACCGTCGTCGTGGAGAAAAGCATCAAGAGCATGTAACGGATCGTGAGATGGTAGAGGAATCCCTGTACTCAGCAGTTTCAACTCTTCTTGATACACATTTTTCTGCAGATCTTTGATGATGCAATGTTCTGCATGTGCTCGTTCTGTGACAGAGGTGAGACTGTTTGATCTATTCTTGCTTATGCGCCTGAGGATGCGCGCAACCGCCCGCGTTGCTAGCGACCAAGATGAGAACTTGGACAAGCGATCAACGATGCTCACGCGCTCAGTGGTCTTTGTACTGAGCGCTAGAGCACTCCTGACCTCTGGATCTCCGACTGTTAACTCTGGTACCTCATCTGTAGCCAGCTTTATTTCCTTGTTCCATAAGAACTTGGGTCCAGTCAGCCAGGTAGATGACAAGAGCTCACTAGCAGTTAAGCCCCGAGAAGCATGGTCAGCAGGATTCTCATTTGTTGGGACATATCGCCACTGTTGTGGGGCTGTGCTGAGCTGAATCTTCTGAACGCGGTTAGCCACAAACGTGTGGAATCGTCGTGCTTCGTTTCTTATATACCCTAAGACCACTTTAGAATCGGTCCAGAAGAACTCTTCAGCGTTAATACATCCCAATTCCTCCTTGAGCATGTTGCTTATTTTCACGGAAACGACTGCAGCCGTCAGTTCTAATCTTGGGATGGTTGTGACCTTAGTAGGAGAGACACGCGATTTTCCCACAACTAAGGCACAATGAACATCTCCCTCTTCGTTTTGGAGTCGTAGGTAAGAACACTGACCGTAACCCTTCATACTGGCATCAGAGAAGTGATGCAACTCTGTCTTTGAGACCCTTCCAAATCCAGCAGGTGAGTAGGTACGGGATATGGTGAAATTATCTAAGTGGGTCAGATCACTTCTCCATTTTTCCCATTTTGGGCGAAGTTCGTCAGTGAGAGGATCATCCCAGCCAGTACCCCGTCTGCACATCTCCTGAAGAATGATCTTCGCTTTGAGGACGACTGGTGCCACAAACCCAAGTGGATCATAAAGAGAAGCCACTGTAGATAAAATGCCGCGTCGTGTTGCAGGCTGCTCCTTAAGGCTGACGTTAAGCCTGAAGCGGTCAGAATCCACATCCCATTGAATCCCGAGAGCTCTCTCAAGTGGCAAATCATCAAATGCGAGGTCCATATCCTTCACGTTGATAGCTCGCTCGGAGGGTGGTATACTCTCCAATACCTCTCTGTCGTTAGACACGAACTTATGTAGTCGGAGACCACCCATGGCGCAGAGTTCACGAGCTTCCCTGGCAAGCTTAATAGCATCTTCAGTGTTTTCGACACTCACCAACCCATCGTCCACATAAAAGTCCCTCATAACAAATCTCGAGCCTTGAGTGTAGATGTCGCGATTCTCCTTAGCTAGATGTTTCATTCCATAGTTTGCGCATCCTGGAGAGGAAGCTGCACCGAACAGATGGACTTTCATGCGAAACTCGCTGGGCGGTGAGTTCAAGTCTCCTTGCTTCCACCAAAGAAAGCGCAGGTAGTCGCGATCAGCTTCGTCCACATGAAACTGATGGAACATCTTCTGAATGTCACACATCAATGCTACGGGGTGCTGTCGGAAGCGGATGAGAACTCCACTTAAGTTGTTCAACATGTCAGGTCCAGAGAGGAGGTGATCATTCAAGCTTGTTCCTTTGTATCTGGCTGAGCAATCGAACACCACACGAAGTTTATCTGGCTTCTTTGCATGATGCACACCATGATGGGGAATGTACCATCTCTCACCTTCTCTCCCGCCTTCCTTGACCTGCTCGGCATCTCCCTTTCCGATGACCTCTTCCATAAACTCAACATAATGCTTCTTATACCTTTCATCACGTTGCAATTTCCTTTTAAGGTGAAGGAGACGTGTCATAGCTGAGCCTCTGTTGTCAGGTAAGCTGGGTCTGGTTTTGAAGGGCAGAGGCATTTCATAATGGCCATGTATGTTTTTCCTTATTCCCTTATCCAGTATGTTGAGGAATGTGATGTCGTCTTGAGACACAATTTTGCTGTCGTCACTGCCATCTTTGAAGTCAGACTCTAAAATGCGGATGACGTCGGTAGGAGTTATCGGAGGTAGCTCCTTAACTGTAATTCTGTGACACAGGTGACGTGTGCTCAGCGCATCATGGGTTTGTAATGAGCGTCCTACAATACTCCATCCTAGGTCCGTCCTTACAGCGTAGGGTTCCTCATCTCCTCCTAAAAGGACTTGCCTTGGTGCCATAGCTCTTGAGCAGTTGTAGCCGATTAAAAGGCCTACTACACAGTCCTTCAGTGGTTGGATTTCATCCACTATTTCTGCAAGATGACTCCATTGTTTAGCCGTCTCACAAGTGGGAATGTGAGAGCGGTTTACAGGTATGCAGTCCTTTGTATAGGCGACCGGGAGATCAACTTGAATTGAAGAGCTATATCCTCTAACACGAAGGCCAGAAACACTTTCGCTTGTGAGAACTGTATCCTTACCACTCATAGTCGTCAATTTCAGTTTCACTGGATGCTTGTCAGCATTAAGTTCATCACTCACTTCTTGATCAATAAACGTAGTATCGCTTTGAGTGTCAAGCAACGCATAGACGAGTTTCTCAGTAGTTGGATCTTTTTTAGATGAAACCCAGACTGGTATCACCATGGATGTGTTGGATGAGCCTTCACCTGCTACACTGAGTGACGTTGCAGCAGCACGTCGATTTGTCTCTGGTTCTGATGTAGACCTTTCCCTTTTGTAATTGTCATCATGTAGAGCTGTAGGATGCTTTCCTTTGCAGTGGTCGCAGTAATGACGGTGACGGCAATCTCTCACGCTGTGGCCGGGTTTCAGACATCCATAGCAGAGTTTCTTCTCTTTTATGTAGTTGCGTCGTTCAACCAACACCATCTCAGTGAACTTGGAGCATGCATGAAGCTGGTGTCTATTATCTTGACAAAGGATACATGAAGTCTTTACTTTCCTCCGTTCTGACTTGTGGTTTTCATTTTCAGTGACTGTTTGAGTGGAAAGAACACTGGCCTTGTTTTTCTTCGCGTCCTCTGAGATTTCTCTCTCAGCGCTAGAATCTGATGAATGAAGGGCATAAAAGGACGTAATGGGATTGCAAGCAATCTCAGCTTCAGTTGATGTGAATTTTGCAAACTCCTTGAAGCTTGGGAATTCTTGATTTTCATTTAGGTTTTGTGTCACTTGTCGATTCCAGCGTAAAGCTGCCCAGTCTGGTAGCTTGTGAACAAGCTTCTGATTCTCCTCACAGTCATTTAATATGTCGAGACCCTTGACATGAGGCATGGCATCTTGACAGGCATTCAGAAAATCTGCAAAGCGTCTAAGTCCTTCAGCATCCTTTGATGGAATTCTCGGCCAGTTGGTTAGCTTCTCTCTGAATGCTCTCTGAATGGCGAATGGCTGGCCAAAGCGACGATTTAGTTTGTCCCAAGCGTCTTGGTAGGCTTCATTGTCATTTCGATAGAAGTTGCCATCTAAAACCTGCCGTGCTGGGCCACCGACATATTTTTTCAGGTAGTATAGTTTTTCAGCTGGTGTGATTGCCCTTTGGTCAATGAGTGAGGTGAATGCTGCCTTCCATTCAATGAATTGTATGGGATTGCCGTTGAAGACAAATGGCTCAGGAACAGGAAGCCTATTTAAGGCTATGTTGTCTTGAAGAATCTGAGCGAGAGAGGGAACGTCTGTATAACGGGGCGATGCGACTTGAGACAGGGGCACTGCAGTTACAGGCACATTCTTTGCTTCCATGCTACTTTCCCTTTTAACGTAGTTAGCATCCTTGTGTTCTGTCTCCTTATCGTAGATCTTCAACTTGGCTTGAGCTGCCCGTATCTCTTTCTCTGCCTGCAATCGCTCCAACTCACGCCTTTGTGCCTCTAAAGCTTTGCGTTGTTGTTCCTCTAACTCTCTTATAGATTCCTTTTGCCTTTCTTCCTCTAGCAGCATCTGATAATTTGACTCTTTTACTGCTAGTTCAGCTGCTGCATCCACACGTTTTGCTGTCATGGATGTAGTTATGGAGCAGTGGCTGTCGGACTGGCTGTGACTTAACGAAGAAGCTGCGGATCCATAGACAGACTTTGCATAGTCATGGCGGAGCAGTTCATGAAGGCGGTGTCTTTCCTCCTGTTCATTGAAGTCGCTTTCATTATCTATAGCTCTGCTGTAGGCAATGTTGGTGATTTCTGTGGCTCACTCGATTCACACGTATCAACTCTTCTTCTAATGTCGGTGGAGGGTGTGGTGAGATTTCGAATTTCAAAATAAATGGTCATTATGTCTTCCTTATCTTTCTTAAGCTCTTCAATGAGAGGCCAGAGTTGACTCTCTGACATAAAAGACTTTAGCTGATCTCTTGCCTTGCGTGTGTGGAGCTTCCACTGCTCGTACATGGCATAAAGACTTTTCTCCTTTTTCTTGGCCTCTTCGAGTTGATGTGCGCGCATCTTCTCCGTGGGATGGCGTGTGCGTTCAGAGCGTCTAGGACCTTCAAGAGCATTATCATCCTTAAGCTTGCCTTGGAGGTCAGGTAGACTTTGTTGTTTAGCTTCATTTGGTAAATCTTCATGTTGAGAACTAGCCGTCTGCTCCACCACCTCCTTCCCATTACCTGACTCTGACATTATCATCTAATTTTAAACTCTAATGGCAGAAGAAGACCCCTTTAGAAGATGTAATCAATACCTTGTTATGGAACAGCAAACATGAAATATCAGAAAATCAGATTAATAGCTAGCACATATGCATTTACATATAGACACTCAAATAACTGTAAATGTCAATTTAAATATCACAATAAACAACGTTATTAAATCCAAAATGTGAGAAATGTAAATGTAACAGCTTCAATAACCACAGTTAACAAATAAAACAGATGCAAAGTCCAAAAAATGTATGTGTCCTTAATTAGAAAGAGTCCATGTGAATGTATGCAGGTAAGGTAAATGCAACAAGAGTGTTTTTTTTTTTTTTTTTTTTGTTCTTGCTGAGCCGTTGAGTATTAAATGTTCAGTCCAAGAAGTCAATCATCTGTTGTTCGCCTTATTGCAGTACTACAGACAGTATAATAATGGGTTAATACTCACAATCCTGCATCAATGTCCGTGCGTGTGATTGTACTTGACCATTGCACCGAATACGTGAGACCGCTGTCCAAAGTAGGTCAGGCGCGAAGCGTGCGGATGCAACTCGATGAGAGTCCACGCTGACACCTCGTGGCGATATCGCGGAAGCTATAATCGGCGCCGTGAAGACCCTCCGTGGTCCGTCGTAGACAACGAGTCGTCGTCGGTATCGATGCGGGTTAAGCTCTTACTGTAGCAAACCCCCAGCCAGACAATGGTGAAGCGTACTGATGTTTTCCAGAAGCATTTATTTATGTTCAGCCATCAGCCTTGGTTAAACACAAATCTACGTTCCTTTCAACCTTTCTTCTTGAAACAACGTAAGAGCTACAGGACAGATAAATAACATAAAATGAGCTCTTACAAACATAAACATTACCCGAAGGCAAAATTAACCTTACAAACAGTCATTTATAAAAGACATTTCCGTGACATTACCCGTTTAGTATTAACAATGCTAAAAGACTTGCGTTAGCTTGAGTTCACATGTCACGAGAGAAAATATACATTTAAACACCTTTTCACAGATAAATGGCTTAACCTTCATATTACTGTACATAACTATTAAAAAAGTTAAACACACAATACCTTGTTCCCGTTCCAGCTAGGTGCTTAAATTATCCTTTTTGAGCTTTATACAATTTCAGATCGAAATGTGCTTTCCTTCTTTCTTCCGTGGGTGCGTCTGAAATAACTAACCTTACCCTTTTAGACGCGAAATTAACGTTCCACTAGGAAGCGCCAAAATAAAAGTCTCTTAATAGTAACAGAGAAAAATAATAAAATAAAGCTCTGAAATTATTATTTATACTTTCCTTAGAGTTAGTTACACCGGGAAGGGGGAAACAATGCCTCTACAAAACAGTAGACATAATATGCATAATACAATACACTCTAAAGGAAAATTAGGAACACCATATTAATACTGTTGTTGTGCAGCATCCACCTAGATGATGCGACGGCAGCCATATTGCGCCAGAACACACACCACACACTTTTGCAAATTGTAGCCTCTTTTTCCTATTTGTAGTGGAGATGAGTGTTACCTGGTGGGGTCTTCTGCTGTTGTAGCCCATCCGCCTCAAGGTTGTGTCTGTTGTGGCTTCCTGCATACCTCGGTTGTAACGAGTGGTTATTTCAGTCAAAGTTGCTCTTCAATCAGCTTGAATCAGTCGGTCCATCTCTGACCTCTAGCATCAACAAGGCATTTTCGCCCACAGGACTGCCGCATACTGGATGTTTTTCTCTTTTCGCTCCATTCTTTGTAATTCCTAGAAGTGGTTGTGTGTGAAAATCCCAGTAACTGAGCAGATTGTGAAACACTCACTGGCACCAACAACCATGCCACACTCAAAATTGCTTAAATCACCTTTCTTTCCCATTCTGACATTCAGTTTAGAGTTCAGGAGATTGTCTTGAGCAGGACCACACCCCTAAATCCATTGAAGCAACTGCCATGTGATTGGTTGATTAGATAATAAATGCATTAATGAGAAATTGAACAGGTGTTCCTAATAATCCTTTAGGTGAGTGTACATTGTCCAAAATAAATAAATTCAATTCACTTTTGAGAATTTGAGACTAAATTAATCTAAAAAATAACGCATCAAGTGTAGCATGATTTGTTTTGAAGTCTTATTAAATATTTCTCTATCTGCAAAGCTTTGTCATTCCACCCATTGTCATTGTACCTCTTTGCTAATATTATACAGAGCGATAAATGAAATATGCATCAGAACCATGTCTACTGTTTGGAAAAAAGCTCTGCTATTACATATCAGACTTTCTGTGTAAAAATGTTTCCTTGTGATATCAACATTGGTAGACCAAACAAGTTCCTGATTATTTAAGACAAACTCAGTTCCTGGAGGGCCACAACCCTGCAGTTTAGCTTCAAACCTAATTAAACACACCTGATCAGCTAATCATGTCTTTCAGGCTCATTTGAAAACTGCAGGTGTGTGTGTGTGTTGAAGCAGGGTTGGAACTAAACTCTGTAGGGCTGTGGCCATCCAGGAACTGAGTTTGACACTCCTGATTTAAGTGAATGTTTGTATAGGTTGGAAGAACATAAGGCAGATAAGTCAAACCAAAAATGCATATGAGTGGTATTTTATGATTCATATTGATGATTCTTCCAAATTACCCAGGTTGAAAAAGATGTACTGTTAAATGTATTAAAAATGCATTGAAGTATATTAGTTTTGTACTAAAAACATACTCAAGCACATTTTTAATGTCTTTTGGCAGCATTGTCTTTTAAAATTAAACACCAAGTTACAATGCAAAAGAATAAATGTGAAATTATAACTTATCCAAAGAAACAGATGAGAAAAAACTGTATTAAAAAAGAACGTTTATTTTAACGTATTTTGGAGATCTCTGATGTCCACTGCCCCAAAATCAAATCAATCAAGCAGTTCTGAAAAACTTAAAACAAAATCCAATCAATACAGAAAGAATTACAAAGATCAACAGTAAAACAGGCTGAATCAAGCTCAATCCACTCAGATGACATGAACCGAAGCTTCCTTTAAACAACATTGTATTAAATGTATTATACATTTTTCCTCCTTTCCACAAATAAAGTCATCCACAAAGAAAACTATCCAGATGCACTGAGATGGTTCTCACTGCAGAACATTAAATCCACAGGAGGAGTTCAGATCCAGATCCAACTCCTCCCGCCTTACATACACCTAATCCTACCCTCTCCACCCTTGGATCCTCATCGACTCTCTCCCGTGGATCTCATGTACTGCATTGAGGTGCTACTGGATGCACTGGTGAACACTAACACCATGCAAAATCACCCACAACCATCCCAAATTCCTTTTTTAATTTCCTTTGTAGTAGAATGATTGGATATAATTGTCCTTAGAGTGGTTTAGGCAGAGATGAGACTTCCTCCAAACACTCATCATATGCTTCTTTATAATCATCATGCGGTTTGACCATGATAACACAGGTTGGCCGTTTGGATCCAGCTGACGAGCCCAAATCCTGCAGAGAGAAGAATACACACAAATGAGTAATGTAACTCGTACATTAGATTTGATTTGTAGGCAAACATACACTCCTGAACTTACAACTTTAGATGGGACATAAGCATAAGCCAGGTTTCGGTCTTCACACATGATTGGCAAGTGGCAATACACCTCGATGGGAAGAGTGTCTCCAGCAAATATCACAATACTAAAAGATGACAGAAAAAAAGTCTTAAAATAACAAAGTAGGTATGTGACAAACTGACTTACATACGCGGAGCGCTTGTTCCGCGACTGTGTTCCCAGCAGGTATTCAGCGCAATGCACGTTGGTGACTAAAGACATCTGTCGTATCTTTGCTTTGTGAATACCTCTAAAGCCCATATACTAGTAACGTAAATTACATAATCACATTGATTCTGACGTTCAAATTTCCAGGATGGCTGTAGTAAGAAGAAAGTTATAAGCAAAGCAACATTTCTCTCATGTTTGGCATCAAAATCCACTATGAAGGGGAGTATTTTTTGTTTCAAACCCAATACTTTTGAAAGATTATACATTTAACTTGAATTAGGTGAAGTTTGGGATTGATTGTAACATTCGCATGTGTTTTTTTACGATCCGCAAGTGACGTTTGTTCAGAATCAGCCATTCGATAATATTGGCTTCCAAAACTTCTCCCACTTTTTAAATAATCGTCAACTATTTTAGTAATCGTTTTGTTGACAGAATTGTCTGATTTTTAGCCTGAATTAAAATAAAAGTTTGTATTTTTTTATGAAAACACTGTCTTTTTAGATCTAGTGATGTAAATTAATCTCTATCTAACATATGTAAGTACCAGTAGATTAAAATGAATAAATAATATTTCACTATTTAAATTGCTTGCCAGCATTAAGTCAAGAAATGCCCTACAAAAGAAACAATGAAATGCATGTGTCGATGCCAACTGACTAAAAATGTGAATAAAGATTTTATTTGAGAGGATTTTGATTTCATATGGAAAGATATGTGTAGATTGATGCTCTCGGTTTCATCAGAGGAAGAGGTTAATAGAAATAATAAATGTGTATCTGTTCCTTTTAAAAAGAGGTCATCTTAATCTTGTTGGGCTTTTAATTACCTACACTGTGGTGTTTGAATTATACAAATAGACCAAGAAATGTGGAAGTTATGATATTTTGAAGTGTTTGTTCAAGCAGAAGAGGTCACAGTTTTTCATTGTTTTATTGTTTTAATTAGGTACAATGACCCCTAATTTCGGAATTTAAAAATTCCATAACTTTCTTAAATATTATCCGATTTTAATCATTTAAAAACCATTTTAAGGTATTTTTATTATCTATCATATGGTAATTATTATATATGAATTTTCTCATATTTATTTTTTTTTGTCACATACCTAAACAAAGCTCAACACGTGACCATTATACTAAAACATACGGAAAATTAACCAAATCTTACCCAGTCTCCCCTTTGTTGATAAACTTCTGTACCTCTTTGACTCCTCGTTGAATCTGTTTAACTTTAGCAGCTGTGGAAAAATATGAATAACATTTCTAATGAATAACGTTAACTGACTGGAATCACGTGCTTCATTCAGTCCATAACTTAATATTACATACAGAAATGTTTAGTATACTTTTATTCAGATTTAAAGAAATTATAGTTGGGGAAAATATAACAAAATTGTACCTTTCTTGACGCATTTGTAGAGCTTTTTGCTGAGTTTACGCGATGCAAGCGGGTTTGCGATGGGGTTTATATTAGCGATTAATTCTTGGTATGATTTTTCTGTTCCCCCGGTCTCTTCCTCGACGGTTTTCTCCTTTTTTACCTTCGTCATTTTTCAAAATAAGGAAAATATATTACTAAAAGATAAATTTTGTGTAGCAGGACAAAACACACGTGCACCGACTGTGAACGTATTTCCGGTGTTTTTCACCACTTGGGTTTTTTCGGCGGCACATAGGCCACTGTGAGGAAACACTGACACCTAGTGCACGGAATGAACAATCTTTTCTCAAACAAAATTGATCTGGATTTTATTCAGTCAAGGAGACCTCTGCCTCACACACATACACACTCAAAACTAATCGTTTTTGACATTTACAAAAAATACATCTGTAAAAACCTTATTTTAAACGAAAATGTAAATAGCTTAAATGTTTCTTCTCAGTAACCAAAAGAGGTAAATTAGCAGGGCAAAATATTACAAACAAAATAAATACATATAAATATTTCTGTTTATATCTCCCAAACATTATTCAATTTCACTTTGGACACATATCTCATAAAGAGAAAACTTCTAGCATTTCTTTTTGGGTAATGATGGCCTATAGCACATACTTGGCACATTCAATTTCCAATAACTTTCTGGGAAAATTTAAATAACGTTCTTTATGTTAACATGAGCTTATCAACAATCTTACTGCATTTATTAATATTAAGTCATCGTTAAAATGAAAAATTGTGAACTGATATGATGTAAAATGAATAAATGAATATTAACCAAGATCAATAAATGCTGTAAACATGACTGTTCATTGTTAATATGATACCAACGTCATTAACTACTGTTAAGCATATAGAACATTACAAACTGTTAGTAACTTTCTAATAAAAGGGCTGTCAAACGATTAATCGCATTCAAAATAAGTTTTTGTTTACATAATTTATGTGGGTGTACTGTGCATAATTATGTTGCATATATATAAAAACACACACATGCATGTATATTTAAGAAAAATTATTATTTATATAGCAAATATTTATATTTATATATAATATAAATTATATATAAATCAATATACAGTATATACATGAAATTATTTCTTAAATATATACAAGCATGTGTGTGTATTTATATTTCTATATATAAAATAATTATGCACAGTGCATCCACATATATTATGTAACTTTTATTTTGGATGCAATTAATCGTTCGACAGCCTGAAATAAAAGTCATAACTGCTTTCCCTTCAAGCTTCGAAACTATTAATCACTTACAGAAACCACCATGACAAGGGTGTAAAGTGCATTTTTCCGAGTCAATTTAACACCAGGATTCTTATTTTACCGTCTTTAACACACACAAAACAATAATAAATCTTTCCAGACATTAAATTGGCATTGGACATTCTGTAAATCTGGGTTCAACATAAAACAAACAAAAACACGGCCTAATTTATCTGTGTGTGGTTACAAGTTAGAAAACCATTTACAAATATATATAAATAACCATTACTTCAAAGAGTAAGTCAAATGTGTAGTTGTCTAGAGATGTAAGAACAAACTAAGGGAGTAAGAAAATGAAAGGACCGAGGGTCTGTCACTGCTCCTGTGTCTTCACAGCAATACCCACATGGGCATGGCGAATGGTACGTCCATGTAGCATGTAACCATCTTGCTTGACCACAGCTATGGAGCCGGGCTCCACTCCCTCAGCTGGAGTATGACAGACTATTTCATGCTGATAAGGGTCATAGGTGCCTCCCACTGGGCTCATCTTCTCCAGTCCATGTTTGGTGAAGACGTCCTGCAGCCGCCCTTGTATGTGTGCCAGGTATTGTGTCAGCTGCTGCACTCCATCTCTCTCCTCAACTTCTGCACTCTCTCAATCAGGTCTGCAACCTCCACGATGTCACGGCAGAAACTCTGAATCCCTGCAGGAGGAGCATAACGTTTAATGCAACAAGGCAATCTCAACACCTATAAGCAATATGTGTAGCTAAAATAAAGTAGGTTACCAAATTGTTTAGCGTCCTCAACAAATTTCTGTGTTCTTCTTCTGACATTGTGCGAATCAGCTAGGGCTCGTTTGTATCTCTCCTTTGAAAAGTATAAAGATTAGCAATTACCAAAAGCAAAAATGGAAAAACGACTTAACTGCAGATACAACGTTGATTAAATTATTACGAATTCTATGGCTTTCTATGAATTTTTGAGACGTTAATTGTTTTACCAGTTTTCATCATGAAAAGTATGTTTTAATTTAAATGATAGTCTATAATTAATCAGGAAACTGATTTAAGATAAAATAAACCATGAGTAAGAGTTGACATAATAATGTAATTGACAAAAAAATATGTCTTAAAGGAGAAAGTGAAATAATTATAAAACAGCAATCATTGCGATTATAGTTGAGCAAAATAATCATGATTATCAGTTTAACCACTAATGCAAGACTGAAAATGCCCAGAAGTTTATAGGCCTGGTTTCACAAACAGTGTTCAGATTAAACCAGGATTAGGTCTTAGTTTATTTAGGACAATTAAGTAGCTTTTATAAATGTGCCTTAAGACTTTTTTTTGTTTTTACTGGTGTGCATCTTGACCAACCTAGTCAATACAACAGCTGATAAGTATTCCTATACAAACAGTACTTGACTGAATAAAAAAACAATGTGAATTTACCGTGAGGTCATGAACCTGCTCTTCCAGTTTTCTAGCTCTCATCTCCAACATCCTGACATGTGTCACAGAGTACCTGTGGTCGTCTTCTCCATCGTCACCATGACAGTCGTTCACCCTGCACTGCGATGTTCTGCCGCAGTGCTGAAGAGGCCTACAACAGACCTGGAAGAAAGAAATTTGCTATTATCATTGCATCAAAATGAAAATTGTAATATATATTCGGTGGCTTCTAAAACCTGTAAATCAATCAAAATACCTCTTTTACACCACAATTAAAGGACTGTGGTATTCAACATTATGCTAACCACAATACTGCAATGCTTACGTAACATGTTTCTTTGTTTCTTCTTCTGCATAAAGATCTGATTGGAAATCTAATATTACACGAAACAAAACAACAAATTCATTTTTTATTTGACCCCAAAAACGTGTTACATTGTCAACACTTTAAGGCTAAACAAAGTGTGCTCTATGGAGATAAATGCCTCTCAGGGTAAAAGGCCACTTGGATAATTGTTTTGCCTAAAACACTACACACCACCGGTAATGCCACAAATAGTTTGTCATAAGTGGAAGACTGGGAATGGATTTGTTGTGATGGATGTAAAAACATGTCACAATGGAGATTATATCAATAGAAATTATAGCTGATGTGTAAAGTAATATAACAGAAGTCCACACAAGACATGCGAGGTAGTATTCCCGAATTATGGATTCACTCCCATGACTTAATTCATAGCAACATGGCATTATTTAATATTGTTTAATAATAATATTGATTTAAAATTCCCACGTTTTATTTCAAAAGTTCAAATATAATATATACTGTTTATTTTAATCGTCAGTTGTATCAATCGCTGATTTATGTTCAGTTATTTCCTTGAAATACAAACCCTGATATATTGAAAACCCATTAAGAGTCTTTGGCGGTGTACTTACTAATTGTTGACACTATTGAAATACAGTTTATAATAGCATTTGTTACATTTAATTTCCCGTTTTAAAGGACAAGACGTTTTTTTTTAAAACCCAACTGTGATATTAAAGGTGCCAGATGTGATTGATGTGGTTTTCTTGCTATGCTAAACATGATAAAGTATTTAAACTAAGTTAACTTTACAGAACTAGAAATGGTCGACGTTTGTCGCTTCTGAACAAATTTAAAGTCTGGGTTGTAAGTTAACGTTATATTTATCGGTTTGCGTCTCGCTAAACCGTTAACGTTAACTCAATCGTTAACATTAGCCAGTTAGCAGTGACGCTTTCGCAGAACACTTTAAACGGTTAAATTGACGATAATATGAGCAAACCCCTATTTTTCTCGCATTATTTGTACCTTTATCTGAATATTACTCTATATATAATGTTTACCTGGTGACTGCACTTGGTGTCAACCTGCACAAATCGATGGGATATCTTCTCGTTCTGGTCAGAAAGCGCACGGCCATTTCCTCAGTAGCGTCTGTGGGTGGTCGGGACGTGCGCGCGTGACCTGCTCGACGAGTCACTCTGTTCAGAATTAGCGATTCGATTCACTAAAACAACTCTGAATCTCGCTCTACTCTGGTTCAGCAAAAAAGTGAAATCCAACATCTACGGTAACGTATCTTCTGTTGTAAATCTATTAAATCAGACAGGTGTTGTTGTTTTTCTTTAGAACTGTATTCGACTGATTGAATCTTTTATTATACACTACACTCTGCTTCAGGTTGTAATTCCTTTGTGCCCCAGGCAAGGACCACCCACCCTGACTTAAAGCCAACTTAGAGCAAATTCGGGTCCAGGGACCCTCAGGGGGGTGCAAGTGAGTGCTAAGTGGTCTGAAGTAAAGTCTAAGAGAAAAAGTGAAAAAATTTCACAGCAGGTGATCACATTTGTGGGTCTGAGGCATCTAAATTAACCCTAATATAAAAGGTCAATTGTATTTGGATAATGGTATAAAAAAGCATTTATGATATTAACACTCCACATTGAGAAATAGATGTAGAATGCATTTCTGAGGAAAAATTAATACCCAGTTGACAACCCTGGATATGTTTGATAATGATTGATGAATTAATGCTGGAACCCTTAGTTGATGTTATTTCATTGTAATCCACAATTCAAATGTAAAAAGACATTCTATAAACACAACTCCAACAAGGACATTTCCGAAAATGCATTTATAACAGTTACAGATATTGCAGAGGGGGAAAACACAATGATTATTTATGTACAAAGTAGAAATAAATAAATCTGGTAAAATTAAGTGCCCTAGTATTACTAGATTGAACTTCACATAAGTTCACATAACATATAAAAGAGGGAGATATTAACATTGTATCCCAGGACTGCACAAAGAAATCAGCAGGAAGACCACATCAGTATCCTGTGTGGTATTATACAGTAAGAAGTGAAACGAAACAATTTCACAGAATTCAGGCACCCATTTTAACTTTTATATTAAACAAATATATGCTTATAAAACATTTTGCTTCCTGGACATTCCCTTATCCTTGCCATCTTCATGCAATTTTTATTTCACATTCATTTTTATTTACATACAGCCTTCCATCATATGGTCAACTGTCCTGTGCATAAGTGTAGTGTAGTGGACAGCCAGGATGATCATAGATGAAATCTTTCCTTTCACAGATCCACAGATCCTCTCTTGATGACAGCACTATAATTACATTACTTTCTTTGATTCCCATTCCTAAATATAAAAATAAAATTTAGAAGAACAGAATTAAACAGATAGCATCAGTTTTGAATGCTTAATTTAATCTATATACTATTAGACATTAGTTTAATCATATACCTTGGCTTTCTGCATGACATTTCCTTTGTTGGATGCATAGATGGACGGGGGACGTTTCTTCATTTCAGATGCACAGTTGACCGGCACAGTGGCATCATTGTAAATATGTTCCTTTTTTTTAACTGGAACCTACAGGTATTAAAATACAAAATTATTTTCACTATAAATTCAAGTTACTTTGAGGGAAAAGCATATTTAGAGTCGAGAATGCAGGTACTTTAATGGTGGGTTTGCTTTCCACAGGTGCCCCCAGAATTCCTCCCGTCAGAGACTTCTTCAGTTTCTCTTTCACCTCCGTGAGTCGCAATTCCAGATCCACTCGCTCAGCTTCCTTCTGACGGCAGCTTTCCTCCAGCTGGGCCAGATGCTGCTCCATGGCTTTCTGCTGTTTATCTGTTGCACATATGAGCAAAACATATTACATTAAAGTTCCCCTATCATGCTTTTCGGGTATTACCCTCCCATGCAGTGTGTTACAGTATATAACTGTTTGTGAATGTAAAGGTCTGCAAAGTTTCAAAGATCAAAGTGCACAACAAATGGAGTTGAAGCTATAGTTCACTTTGAAATTAATTTTTGGTAATTTTCTCTAAATATAACGCGTTTTTTCTCGAAACACAATGACTTTATTTTCGATATTTAATAAGTTTATTCTCAAGATTGTATTTCAACTTTTTTTCTCGAAATTTAATGATTTTTTTCTCGAAACACAACGACTTTATTCTCGTTATTTAATGAGTTTATTCTCAAGATTGTATTTCTGACTTTTTTTCTCAAAATATAACAACGTTTATTTCTCAAAACACAACGACTTTATTCTCTATATTTAATGAGTTTATTCTCAAGATTGCATTTCAACTTTTTTTTCTCGAAATATAACAAGTTTTTATCTCGAAACACGACTTTATTCTCGATATTTAATGAGTTTATTCTCAAGATTGCATTTCAACTTTTTTTCTCGTAAATATAACAAGTTTTTAATCTCGAAACACAACGACTTTATTCTCTGATATTTAATGAGTTTATTCTCAAGATTGTATTTCGACTTTTTCTTGAAATATAACGAGTTTTTTCTCGAAACACAACGACTTTATTCTCGATATTTAATGAGTTTATTCTCAAGATTGTATTTCGACTTTTTTTCTCGAAATATAACGAGTTTTTTCTTCGAAACACAACAACTTTATTCTCGATATTTAATGAGTTTATTCTCAAGATTGTATTTCGACTTTTTTCTCGAAATATAACGAGTTTTTCTCGAAACACAACGACTTTATTCTCGATATTTAATGAGTTTATTCTCAAGATTGTATTTCAACTTTTTTCTCGAAATATAACGAGTTTTTTCTCGAAACACAACAACTTTATTCTCGATATTTAATGAGTTTATTCTCAAGATTGTATTTCGACTTTTTTTCTCGAAATATAACGAGTTTTTTCTCGAAACACAATGACTTTATTCTCTATATTTAATGAGTTTATTCTCAAGATTGTATTTCGACTTTTTTCTCGAAATATAACGAGTTTTTTCTCTAAAACACAACGACTTTATTCTTGATATTTAATGAGTTTATTCTCAAGATTGTATTTCGACTTTTTTTCTCGAAATATAACGAGTTTTTTCTAAAACACAATGACTTTATTCTCGATATTTAATGAGTTTATTCTACAAAATGTAGTATTTCGACTTTTTTCTCGAAATATAACGAGTTTTTTCTCGCATTATTATGATTTTAATCTCGAGATTTTTTTTTTTTTGTAATTACTTGGCCCTAATCCTAATCTCTCTGTCTCCATGAACTTTTTTTTCGGGAGCATGTCTCTGAGTACTATTCACCCAGGCAAGAGCAGTATATCTTTATAATCCTTTAAAATATTTGTATATAAACAAATATATATTTTATAATGAACATGATAATTCTACATGAATATTAGTCTGTTTTAAATAGAATTACGATTACTGTAGGCTAATATAGGCCTATGTAGCAGGGCATTCAGTTACTTTTGAAAGGACAAAAATAAGATGTCAATGTATTTCATTAGACTTGAACTTTGCCAGCACTAAATAATCTAGCATTTCCTCACGTTTTACCACTGCTTTTTAGTGACAGTTGATATGCATGGGCCACTGGCCGATGACAGTTATCCCACCCTCCCCCGTCACACTACCCCCACTCCCCTCCCTTCCTCTCACAGCCATCCACGCCCATTTAAGTTGCATTTTTCAAAAAGATTGTGAGCTAGACTTGAGGTAAAAGGCTTTCATGACCCTTTAAAATGAACAGCCCATTTAACTTGAAGATATTGTCAACAGGTGGCGCCAAATACTGCAAAAATGGTTACAAACCCCTACATGTAATGGATTAACACTCGCACAAATACATTCTCTTTCATTCTTTGAGTCGGTCACCTGTAGTGTTTTTCAGCCCTTCCTTCACCACCCTCTTTTCTGAGCGCAGTGACAGTAGGCTCTTCCTGATTTCTTCTTTTTCTTTCTCTAGCTGTTCTTTCTCATTGAGATACCGTCGTGCATCTTCTTCTGCCCTCGTCTTTCCATATTTACCGTAGTGATTCACAGCTACAAGACAAAACACAATGGCAATTTAAGATAATCAGTAAAATGATGAGGCAATGATTGCGTTTGTGTAGACGAGACTCAATGGTCAACCAAAAAAGCGATTTTCCAATGTAAACAAACTTACAGGAACCGTGTCGCTTCACTGTGATTTGTGTGTCACCCGTGGCTGTATCCATACTGGACATGGAGGAATAACGCTTTCAGTTTTGACTGATTCTCATCGACCTGCTGGTTGAAAGATGAATAATTACAGTTTGTGTGAAAACAACCTTTAAGTACTTTATTTAAACAATCAAACGTCTTGGCTTCCAGTATGATAGCATTTATTTAGGCATTACACAATGTGCTTATTTAAGGATTTCCTAAAGAATTTCCTTTTTTATAAAGAACATGCTTACAGTGACAGAAGAATATGTAGCTGACTAGACATAACAAAGACAGTTGCACAACATTACCACTCAACCAAAGGAAGAAGTGGTTGTTGCTGCCTAGTCCATAAAAATGAACTAAAACATTTGAGAGAATTATGGTTATTCTAGCTGAACTGCAGAAACAACACCCATATGGGCCGAAACATTTCAATAGTCATATAACCTCCCACACAGCAAATACTGTAAAATAAGTTTTCATTATTCTCTTAAATCATGACCCCAAGAACGTACACTACCATTCAAAAGTTACATTCAACTGTTAGTGAATGAAGTCTTCTCACCAAGGCTTGATTCATTTGATCAAAAACACAGTAAAAACAGGAGATATTGTAAAATATTATTACAATTTAAAAATATAGCTGCAACCAGCCATTATCATTTCTGCACGTACCATCTCACGCATTTCCGCATGTACCATTTCCTCTGACGTCTTCTCTTATTTCTGCCTTTTAGTTTTAGTAATTTCACTTTTGTTTTGTGCATTTTCGATGTTTTGAAGCATCAAAAATCCATTTTGGTCCAAAAGTAACAAAAATTATGACTTTACTCTATGACTGGTAACCAGAACATGTCAGCAGCGTCACTTTGGACTCGTGAACACTGAACTGGAAGAGAATACAATGCTGAATAAAGTCGTAGTTTTTGTTATTTTTAGACCAAAATGTATTTTCGATGCTTCAAAACATTCTAACTAAGCCACTGATGTCACATGGACTACTTTGATGATGTCTTTATTTCCTTTCTGGACAAGGAACAGTATAACTGTACATACATTTTCAATGGAGGGACAGAAAACTCTCAGACTAAATCTAAAATATCTTGGGTGAGTCATTAATGACATCATTTTCATCATTTTCGATGAGTTAATGAAGTTTTTTCTCGAAACACAATCGACTTTATTCTCTATATTTAATGAGTTTATTCTCAAGATTGTATTTCTACTTTTTTTCTAAAATATAAGTAGTTTTTTTTCTAAACACAATGACTTTATTCTCAATATTTAATGAGTTTATTCTTAAGATTGTATTTTGACTTTTTTCTCTAAATATAACAAGTTTTTTCTCGAAACACAACGACTTTATTTTCGATATTTAATGAGTTTATTCTCAAGATTGTATTTCTGACTTTTTTCTTAAAATATAACAAGTTTTTTCTTCAAACACAACGACTTTATTTTCAATATTTAATGAGTTTATTCTGAAGATTGTATTTCTACTTTTTCTCGAAATATAACTAAGTTTTTTCTTGAAACACAATGACTTTATTCTCGATATTTAAATGAGTTTATTCTCAAGATTGTATTTCTGACTTTTTTCTCGAAATATAACTAGTTTTTTCTCAAAACACAACGACTTTATTTTCAATATTTAATGAGTTTATTCTCAAGATTGTATTTTGACTTTTTTTTTCAAATATAACAAGTTTTTTCTCTAAACACAATCGACTTTATTTTCTAATATTTAATGAGTTTATTCTTAAGATTGTATTTCGACTTTTTTTTGAAATATAATGAGTTTTTTCTTGAAACACAACGACTTTATTCTCGATATTTAATGAGTTTATTCTTAAGATTGTATTTCGAGCTTTAAAAATAGGGACAGAAAACTTTCGGACTAAATCTAAAATATCTTAAACTGTGTTCCGAAGACGATCGAGGGTGAGTCATTAATGACATCATTTTCATTTTTGGGTGAACTAACCCTTTACTGTAACATCTTACCAACACGCTTTCATAGGGAACTTTGTCAAGTCTGTGGGTCTGTGGATGTGCTGCTGGAAGAGGTCGCCCACCTGAAAGGCATGAAAATTTAATAGAATTACCATACAAAAACAATAAATTCTACTATATAGATCATTTCAATACACATCCCAACAAACAGGCTAAATATTGAAAGAGTTCAGGTGCAAAAGCCTCTAAGTGCCATTTAAATTTTCTTTAAATTATCATCTTTATCAAGCTTGTATATTTAGGTTCACTAATTTCACTTAAATGGCAATAAAGATTACCTATTAATTGTCATTTAAGTGAAATTACTGAACTTAAATATACAAGCTTGATAAAAATGGTCATTTTAGAAGAAAGTTTCAAATGGCATTTAGAGGCTTTTGCATCTGAACTCTTCATATACTCAATTCTACTCACAGAAAAGAGTGTCGTGCTGCGTTCTGGATGCTGCTGATGGTGTCCACATCCACATAGTCATAATGCAGTGCCTCAGGGGTGGTGACACTGCCTGCTTCAGCCAACAAAACCCCCAGCCAGCGGCCCATCTCCACAGAACAGCTCGCCTGAAGTTCATTATATTACGCATTTACCCATATTTTTTAATGAAAAACCGGAAAATTCAACAGTGATCCATTTTATTACCTCCAGGGCGGCCAATTCTGTGCTTGCTCGCATGTATACGGAAGGCAAAAGGATGTTTGGGCCCAAGACCGGGGAAGACGTCTACACCATGGAGGGCTAAAGAGCTAACATGTGTGTGAATATCCGCTCTATCCTTATGGAAATAGAGTCCCATTCTCACACAACACCAGCGCTCCTTCCAACACTGATTCACCAGGACATTCAAGTAACCTAGGAAGAGACAAATCCATCAAAGCCTCAACAGATGAAAAAGATCAACAGCTAATTGCAAGGGATGTATGTCTAATCACCACAACGGGGATTGTCATCCAGGTTGGAAAGCGCGTTGGTTTCGCCCGGCAGAGGCGGCTTCTTCTTGGAGAAACTGATGATGCGGTTGATTTTCCTGCCAGCAGCTCGACTCATAGATCCAGTCAGCTCAGAGAATGTCCCTCTCTCTGCCCTTTCTGACAGGAAAAAGCACAGGAAGCGACATAAGAGGATGCATATTGTGCAAGGACAAGACACGAAACACATGTTTGGATTTCTACTAACGAAATTCCTTTGAATTTTGAAGTTTTATAATGAGATGATTTTAAAAAAAAAGGATTATATTGACTATTCAAATTATTCATTTTTGGCTGATAAAAAATAAAAGGAAATGAGTAAGAATAGTTTTCAATTTAGGCCAATATTGATAAATAAAGCAATAAGCCCCAATAAGCCGTGGTTACAGTGAATTGTACAGACGCAGAGCCAATATTATGTATATGCCATTGTAAAGCCTAAAAAAAAGACACAAAAAAAGATGTGACATACTGAAAGGGACAAACTTTAACCTCATCAAAGACACAGGAAGTACTGCAGAGAGTGGCTACATCCTTCCTGAGTTCCTAATGCCATTGTTTCAGAGTGACATCACAAAACTAACAAGAGGAAACGCGCTGCACCTGGAAAACCGACTCTGACCCCAAAAGCATTAAGCAAACTCAAAGAAGCTCATCGTTTGTCCATGTCCATACCGTTCTCCACAGATCTCGTGGGTAAAGTCGCCATTGGCTGCACTGTCGGAATCAGAAGTATGTTTATCTGGTGACATCATCTGTAGGAACCAGGAAACAGACGGAATAATTATAGGGATCACCACACTGGTTATGTTCATTTCAACATTGTAATCATTATGGTTTAGGTGTTTACTGGATGCTAGTAATCCGTACAGACTTACTTTTTCCAGCTCTAGTTTTCGCAGTATCATTGGAGAAGACGATATCTCTTTTCCATTAATGTTTTTTGCCAGGTTACTCGCATCCTGAATGACCTACAGAGATTTAAAAGAAGAGTCACACAGCTAAAAAATCAATCCAGGTTATTTAAAGGGGTCATGAACTGCATTTTTTTAGTCCGTTTATAATGATTTTTTGTAGCCTCTGATTTGAAGGCTCTGTTTGAAGGACTGTGAGACTTCAATGTAAAAGCCCTCAAATGTGATTGGCTAACATGTTTGTGTTTGAAATATGGTGCGTTCAAGTGCTATGGAAAATATGATATTTTCCACTTGTGAACTGGTATTTACCAGTGTGTTGCATTCAAGTGCTTTTGTTGTCGTAATGTGGTAAAAAGATGACCTGGGGCCTCATGTATCAACACTGCATACGTACAAAAACACGGCGTACGCCAGTTTTCACGTTCACGGCCAGATGTACTAACAGTGAAATTAATCGTAAGAATGTGCGCTCCTTCAAGTAAACTTTTTTTTGTTTTTTGATTTTTGTCCTTTGGCCACTCCTAGAGGCAATAAAGTGAAGTGGCAAACATTACACTACGAATTGTTCTATCGCACCACCAGCTGTCAGATATTGCTTAATAATATGTCAAATAATGTATCAATTACAAATTATGTCACATCGAGTCTTTTTAAAATATTCTAAATTAAGTAAGAACATAGAGCATGTGCAAACCCGTCTAGCAATGGCAGCGTTGGCTTAACTAGGATTAAAAAATAAACTTCATTAATTCGGTCAGTAAAGGTAAAAAAAGAAAGTAATATTTTTATTCAGCAAGGACACATTGAACTTGTTTAAAAGTGCCAGTAAATGCATTTATAATGTTACAAAAGATTATAAGATTTCTACATGTGTTTGATTTAAGTTTTTAGAATCCTACAAATACTATATCACGTTTTCCATGAAAATATGAAGCAGAAGCACAGCTGTTTTCATCACTGATGATAATAATCATAAATGTTTCTTGATCATCAAATCATCATATGAGAGTGATTTCTGAAGGATCATGTGACACTGAAGACGATTAATGATGCTGAAAATTCAGCTTTGATCACAGGAATAAATTACACTTGCACATATATTCACATAGAAGACATTTTCAGTGAAATTTCGTTTCTTGCAGGTTTCTTTAGCCATTTTCTTGGAGGTTTCTTTTGCCAAATTGGACTATTACCATATTTAAATTAATTTAATTGAGGGAGGAGACTGGGTTGGGCGTTGTGCTCGTGCATGTGCGCTCAATTTTACGTTAATTGGGATGTACAAAGAGAATATGTGTGGGATCCTTCTGTACGCAGACATTGATACATCTGGGTTTTTATGCGTACGCACATTTACAGCTTTGATCGTACTGCTATGTTTTAGTATGAATTCAAGTCTTTGTACATGAGGCCCCTGTTAGCTAAAACTATTTTTGATTGCTTAAGTCATCTGCTACAGCAAGAAAATGATTTATCAATGAAATAATTTAAAGCTAAATAGACAATATTTTTTAAAAACATAATAAACATGATAAAAGCTCATAACAAAATGATTAAAACGGAAAATAAAATAAAATGAAGAACTATTAAGAACTATTAATAAATACTATAAAGTATGTAAAAATAAACATACATTCACAATAACATTTCCATGCCTAGAAATCATGATTTCCTACTTTATCTATGCATGTTCCATGACTTTCTCTCATATAATTAAAAATAATATCAAATCAAATAAATATTCCAAGACATGCATTCGTTTATATCATTATAGCCATTATAAAATGTTATATTTTATGTCGAAGCACCTTGAGCCAGTTCTCTGCCTGTTCTTTGCTCTGCACAGCCAGCACTAGAGCCTCTCCTCCGGGCATGGAGAAACGAAGCTCGTGCTTCTTGCGGCGTCCATCTTTAGGCACATAGATGACATTGCAGAGATTCAGGGGCAGATCAACGTGTGGAGAGCGATCTTTGGGATTCTTGAAGCACTGTGGAGAATAAATGCCAAGTTTAGAGCTTGGCAAATTAAAAATACATTTCTATCGACCAGATGTTTTTTCGATGTGCGATTCACCTGAAGTCTGTTCTCTCGGATGATTGTTAGCTGCTTAGCCCACTGACCGAAGCGTTTCTTGCGCAGCAGGAAGGCGCATTTGCGGCAGTCTTTCATTTGGCCCGACGGACTCTCCTCTGAGGGCCACGGGTGCGTCCTCTCTCTGCTTTTAGCTTCCTCATCCTCTTCATCGTAGGACTCATAAGAACTGCTGAGTGCATCTGAATCATTGTCTGTTGACATTAAAGGGATAGTTCACTTTAAAAATTAATTTTTTATATGTTTTAGCTTACCCTCAAGGCCATCCAAAATGTAGATATCTTTGTTTCCACAGTATTTCCAATTTCTATATTTTTAGGTCAAACCGTTCTTGTCTGTCAGTCATATAATGTAGGTCTATGGTCACCACCTCAAAGAGCATGCACAGAGAAGTCCAAATGAAACATGATTTAATGACTCGTAAATGTAAGTACACATTGATGGCCTAAGACACAAAACGAGCGCTTTGTGTGAGAAAACAAACAGTATTTATATTGTTTTTACCTCTTGTAACCACAGCCACGTCCAAGTGATCTGAGGGCATGGACGCTTTTGGTCTGCGCGATATCTCACGCAAGTACGTCACTCATTTGTTTACACAGAGATTTCAGAAGTGTTACCTTTTACTGTGAAGATCTAAACATATTTAGATATACAGGAATCACAATAGAAGACAATTTCGATATATCAACAGACAGCATTGAATTTTTTTTGCAAACCATGCAAGAGATCACTTCACTTAAGGCCGCCCACGGCTTCAGATCACTTGAACGTGGCTGTGGTTACAAGAGGTAAAAACGATATAAATACTGTTCGTTTTCTCACACAAACGGCTCGTTTCGTGTCTTAGGCCATCAATGTGTACTTACATTTATGAGTCATTAAATCATGTTTAATTTGGACTTCTCTGTGCATGCTCTTTGAGGTGGTGACCATAGACCAGCATTATATGACTGACAGACAAGAACGGTTTGACCTAAAAATATAAAAATTTAAAACACTGTGGAAACAAAGACATCTACATCATGGATGCACTTGAAGTAAGCTAAAACATACCAAAAATTAATTTCAAAGTGAACTATCCCTTTAACAACTATTAAAACTCCACACAAATATAGAACATTTTGATATGCACAAGCATGAAGGTTCCTTACAGGAGTTTTTGCTGGCCCCGTTCAGGCGAGTTGTTGGGTAATTGTTGTCAGCGTCTTCATAATAAGCATCCTCTATTGAATTTGGAGGGCTGGAGTTGTCTGGTAAATAAGTATACTGTGTTAGGTTTCATAACTGGCTGTTATTGTGCCATCTTGAATGTGTTTGCACTTACTGCGTGTAGATATATACTGGGGCGCTGTGCCCGGTTCGAGCGGACGGCTTCTTCATAATAATCATCAGGAGGAGGTGTGGTGGGAAGGGGAGGAGGTGTGTCTGTGGGACTCTGACAAAACAAAAGCAATAATTATTTCATTCAATTTTGCATGCTTAAATGAAAGGGTTATGTTTAGATTTCACTGCGTTTGGTTTCATTTTTAGTCAGAACTATGTTCCCGTTTTGTCTGCATCCTGCTTTCCCTAGATAGTTTCCTTGGTTATTAATTAGTTTTTGCACCTGTTCTGTTTCATGTTGATTACTCTCCTTCTCTATTTAAAGCACTTAGTTCTTCCCAGTGTTTAGTTTTGCGTTAATGCTGCATGTTCAGTTAGTGTTTATGATTCCTGTTCCTGTATTCTCTGTATTCTGATGGTCAGACTTCAAGGAAAGTTCACTTTCTACATGAACTAGTTCAAATTTCAGTTCACACATTTTACAATCAAGTAGTTCAAGTCATAGTTCATACTTCAAAAAATTAACTAGTTAACTCATAGTTCTTTTTTTCCACATTTCTTTTAATAATTTTTATTGCCACAGCCAATATACAACCACAGACAACAATTATTATTGTATATTATTATTTTTGATTATTTTATCGACGGGCAAAGTTTACACAGAAATGTAAGAAATGAACAAATCATTCTAAGTCAATTCGATTCGTTTCGTTCGTTGAATGAACCAAATGACTCAGAAAAAGATTTGTTCATTTTGATAAACGAGTCACGAACATCACAGAACAGAGCAAGGCGACCATTTGAGCTTATAAAACTTAAACTTTGTTTTTTGTTTTTTTAAATGAGCGATTGTTTCAGCTTGATAAGACCCTTGTTCATCGTCTGGAATCGTTTAAAGAATCGTTTAAAGCCCTTTGAACAGTTTGCACTGAAACTGTCTTTTGGATCTTGAACCGTTTGGTTCCCATTGAAGTCCATTATATGGAGAAAATCCTGGAATGTTTTCATCAAAAACCTTAATTTCTTTTCAACTGAAGAAAGAATGATATGGACATCTTGGATGACATGGGGGTGAGTAAATTATCAGCAAAAGATTTTTCAAAAGTGAACTACTCCTTTAAGAAACATTTCTTATTATTATCAATGTTGAAAACTGTTGTGCAGCTTAATACTTTTACTGTGAAACATTTTTTTCAGGATACTTTGACATACAGATTATTTGAAATAAAAATCTTAATGCGTACCTTGTCAAATAGAAATAATGGTGGTGTATGTTTTTGTATTTGTTACATTGTCTGGTACCGATTTTGTGGGCAAGTGTTTGGACGCCTCCTCTTGCTCCACATCTTTTATCTCTTCAGGCGAGTCCCTGAGATCCTGCAGATCACAATCTGAGAACAAACATCAAAACTGAACAATTACAACAGATGCAATTCATAAAACACTGTAGGAAAATGATTATAACTAACAAAGCTGCCATTCTTTTTTTACTATTTTTGTGCAGCACCTACTACAAATATTTATACATTACAATGTTTAAGACCCTGTTTAGCAGTTGGCAAAACTCATAATTAAAAACTGGGGAAAAAACATGAACTCACCAAATTCTTCAAACAGTGATTCAACAAAAGCTGGTACCATTTCCATAGAGAGACGTGTTCATGTATATGAAGTCAGATCCATTCACTATAAATGAATACATTTGCAACTTTACAAGTGTGATTTACACTTTACACATACATTTTTACATAAAACTCAACATAGAACATCATTAAGACAATCATATTTCCTATAATTTTTTAGGATAACAATTTTTTTAAATAGTCCTTTCTTCAGAGTAACTTTGCAACCTGAACATTGACCCTTATATTGCTATAATTATTAATCTTTGAGTCCCTTCAGCAGGGCCGTGGCCAATAGGTTCAGCTCAGCTGTTATGTATTTGCAGTTCAATCTCACCAGATGGTTGCAGCTGTTTGACCAAGTTCCTGACCACTGCTCATCTTCTCTGCGGTGGCTGAACTCACGCTCTCGTTCTCCAGCAGCTTGAGAAGCAAACTCAGCTCCTTCACCAGGTGCTCCATACCTGCACAGAGATCCCAGAGCAGGAGGATCAGTGACCAGAAACATGCTTGCAGAAGATGACAATCACTAGTGGGCATAGACTTTTGGACCCTTTGCATTTATATACACTACTGGTCAAAAGTTTAAGATCGGTAGGATTTTTTATGTTTTTAAAGAAGTCTCTTCTGCTCACCAAGGCTGCAATTATTTGATAAAAAATACACAAAAAACACAGTAATATTGTGAAATATTATGACAATTTAAAATGACTTTTTTATGTTAATATATATTAAAATGTAATTTATTCCTCTGAAAAAAGCTGAATTTTCAGCATCATTACTCATCTTCAGTGTCACATGATCCTTCACAAATCACTCTAATATGATGATTTTATGCTCCAAAAACATGTATGATTATTATCCATGTTGAAAACAGTTTTTACATTTTTATTTCAGGATTCTTTAGTGAATAGAAAGTTCAAAGAACAGCATTTATTTAATTATAATCTTTTCTAACATTATAAATGTCTTTACTGTAACTTTTGATCAATGTAACTCATCCTTGATGAATAGAAGTATTGATTTCTTATTTATTTCCCCCAAAAATAAAATACAAATTCTTACTGACCCCAAACTTTTTAAAGGGTAGTGTTTAATGTAACAAAAGCTTTCCATTTCAGATAAAAGCTGTTCTTTTGAACTTTCTATTCATCAAATAATCCTGAAATAAAAATGTAAAAAACTGTTTTCAACATGGATAATAATCATACATGTTTTTGGAGCATAAAATCATCATATTAGAGTGATTTGTGAAGGATCATGTGACACTGAAGACTGGAGTAATGATGCTGAAAATTCAGCTTTTTTCAGAGGAATAAATTACATTTTAATATATTAACATAAAAAAGTCGTTTTAAATTGTCATAATATTTCACAATATTACTGTGTTTTTTGTGTATTTTTTATAAAAAAATTGCAGCCTTGGTGAGCAGAAGAAACTTAAGAAAATCTTACCGATCTTAAACTTTTGACCGGTAGTGTACATCAGATGGTCTAAATACACGTCAAAAACCTTTCTCATGCATTTATTTCCTGAAGCATGTTACTAGGAGTTCCTGGCCATTTTCATTCAGTCCATTTGACCTTTTTAAAATCCATCAGGAGGTCTCAGCTGTTGGACATCTTATTTCTTTGGCTGTTTGTTGAAGGAACTTTGCCAAAAGGCCAAACATGATATCCCGAAGGTTTAATGCAATAAACAAGCGAAGAAAAGGGGTATGACCTGAATTGATTTCTTATGGTACTGCTCTTCCAAATCTGTGTATGGTGAACAATAGCTGCACTGTTATGAATGGCCTAACAAACACAGGAAACAAGAAACCCCCTAAAGAGAAACAACATTTTTAGAAAGTCCTGGAATAAGAATTTACTTCAACAATGCTACATCATTTATAATGGTTGTCTGTAGGTGTGGACATTTCTCACTATTTCTCACATTTCTCACTTTCTCACATTTTAAGAAGGAAACCTGAATTTCCAGACCTGAAATGTACAGTTAAATACTGGTTTTAAAATTCTGATTAACATGTACTGATGATTTAGAGATGATTTAGATCACTTTGAACATAAAAAGACAGAGGTGAGACCAAGTCATTGTTTTGCAAGTCAGAAGTAAGTCTCGAGTCTTTGCATTCAAGTCCCAAGTCAAGACAGACAAGTCCAAGTCAAGTTGCAAGTCCTAGAGTTTAAACTTTCAAATCTTAAACAAGTCATTAGCCTAGTGCTTTTTGCACAAATTACTGTCTCAGTGTTAATAACTAGCCTATAGTAAATGAAATGTACACTCAACGGCCACTTTATTAAGTACCCCATGCTAGTAACGGGTTGGACACCCTTTTGCCTTCAGAACTGCCTCGATTCTTCGTGGCATAGATTCAACAAGGTGCTGGAAGCATTCCTCAGGGAGTTTGGTCCATATTGACATGATGGCATCACACAGTTGCCGCAGATTGTTGGCTGCACATCCATGATGCGAATCTCCCGTTTCACCACATCCCAAAGATGCTCTATTGGATTGAGATCTGGTGACTGTGGAGGCCATTTGAGTACAGCGAACTCATTGTCATGTTCAAGAAACCAGTCTGAGATGATTCCAGCTTTATGACATGGCGCATTATCCTGCTGAAAGTAGCCATCAGAAGTTGGGTACATTGTGGTCATAAAGGGATGGACATGGTCAGCAACAATACTCTGGTAGGCTGTGGCGTTCGACGATGCTCAATTGGTACCAAGGGGCCAGAGAGTGCCAAGAAAATATTCCCCACACCATGACACCACCACCACCAGCCTGAACCGTTCATACAAGGCAGGATGGATCAATGCTTTTATGTTGTAGACGTCAAATTCTGACCCTACCATCCGAATGTCGCAGCAGAAACTGAGACTCATCAGACCAGGCAACGTTTTTCCAATCTTCTATTGTCCAATTTCGATGAGCTTGTGCAAATTGTAGCCTCAGTTTCCTGTTCTTAGCTGAAAGGAGTGGCACCCGGTGTGGTCTTCTGCTGCTGTAGCCCATCTGCCTCAAAGTTCGACGTACTGTGCGTTCAGAGATGCCCTTCTGCCCACCTTGGTTGTAACGGGTGGTTATTTGAGTCACTGTTGCCCTTCTATCAGCTCGAACCAGTCTGGCCATTCTCCTCTGACCTCTGGCATCAACAAGGCATTTCCGCCCACAGAACTGCCGCTCACCGGATGTTTTTTCTTTTCGGACCATTCTCTGTAAACCCTCAGAGATGGTTGTGCGTGAAAATCCCAGTAGATTAGCAGTTTCTGAAATACTCAGACCAGCCCTTCTGGCACCAACAATCATGCCACGTTCAGAAGTCACTCAAATCACCTTTCTTCCCCATACTGATGCTCGATTTGAACTGCAGGAGATTGTCTTGACCATGTCTACATGCCTAAATGCACTAAGTTGCCGCCATGTGATTGGCTGCTTAGAAATTAAGTGTTAACGAGCAGTTGGACAGGTGTACCTACTAAAGTGGCCGGTGAGTGTATACTAATTTATATCAGGAAGGCTTTTAAAATATGATAATATAATAATATAATATTATCATATTTATTCAAACTTAGTGGATGTTGATTGGTTAGTTGTCTGATTGGTTGAATGTGAAGAGTCGCAATGCAGATTAAAAATAAAAAAATAAAAGAGACTGTTCATTGGGAAAATTAATCGTGATTTGCTACACATTAAGTTTAAAATATTGAGTCCCTGGTTCAATTATTTTGTTAACGCAACAGTAATTTCCATGGCGACGTATCACGCGTCACGTGACACTTTTTGGGGCTACGTGCCTGTCATTTACAAAACGGAACGTAAATCCATCCATTTCTCCCGAAAGACATGAAAGTGAGTGGCTGGTGAACAAGGAAAAGACTTTATAGTTACCTATAGGCTAAAATGTGCATTTGTTTTGGGGGAAAAATAACATGTCTCAAAATTACATTTGAAAGGTTTATTATTTTTGCTTACTTACAGTGTTTTTTTTCTTTCTCAAATTATAAATGGTTCGCTAGTACTTGTGTATTTAAATGCATGAAAAAGAAAAAAGAAAACATTATTTGGTTTAAAACTGTCTGAACGTGTAATAATAACGTGTAATACAAGTCCGAGTCAAGTCGCGAGTCATTGTTGTCAAAGTCTAAGTCGAGTCGCAAGTCATCTTTGAATATGTCAAGTCGAGTCGCAAGTCATCAAATTAGGGACTCGAGTCCAAGTCAAGTCCAAGTCATGCGAGTCGAGTCCACAACCCTGTAAAAAGATATAATCATATGATTTTGTTAGATCGCGCTTTGAGAATAATGAACTGGGCAGCTCTACTCACATTACTGGACAATATATAAACATTTAAACAGAATGGATCGTTATCTTTATATTAGCTTCTAGGACAGGACATAGTAAGACAAGATATAAAAAGACAGCAGAGTAAATACAAAACAAGTCTGAAACAGAAACAAGAAAGTTTGGTTTTGCATGTGATTATGTGATGTATTTGTTGGTGTGAGGTTGTATTGTGTACCTCTCTATCTTTCAAATCTCTAAAAAGTCAGATAATTTAAGAAAGAAGATGGAAGAAAAAGAAGAGATCTTAATACAGCTTCATGACGTTTACTGCTTGAGTACACTCAACTTATGGAAAAACTGTTGTATCAACTTTACAATTAAAGTTAAACATAATATAATAAGTTCTGTGAACTCAAATATAATAATGTTTTAACTTATGGATCCAATTTGTCACGGTGGATGCGCACGACGAAAGAGACAAACAATAGAGTCTTTAATGATATTTCCAAAAGGAAACACATTGGAGATAAGTAGTAAGACTGAATAACATAACCACGTAAAACATTGACAATACCGGACAAGGAACTAAGGACACTCAGGGCTTAAATATGGTGAACGTAATCAAAGACAAACAGAACAGGTGTGTGTGGAAACTATTTTAACCATCAAAAGGAAATGTTCTCAAGTGCGTAGAGCAAAAGAAGAAAAAACTTCACACCACACTCGGACCCTGCTCAAAAGAGAGGGATGGGAAAGCAAAAATCCCTCTTTCAAGGCTATACCTGCCACTCATTAAAGATTTGCTGAACTAGGAATTATTATTCTTGGCCAAAAGTAATTACTGCAATATGTGACCTTTCTTTTGCTTCTGCCCTGACAGGTTTTTTTCTATCTTTCTGGACCAGATCAAAAAACCTGTTGCATAGCTCATGATGTTTCTTTTCTAGACCCTCACCGCTCCGAAAACAAACGCTGCTTTGAAGTGAGGGGCACAAACCGCAATGAAAACAGGGGGATTTCTAAATAACAGATCTTTTCTGCGTTTGCACTTCTATTTCGAGAATCATCCTGTTCCTTGAATATTTACTGGTGTGTAAAAGTCCATGTTAATTTAAATAGCGACTAAAATAGTGCAATTTAAAGCTGATTAAAAATGATTATGCTGCAATTAAATATTAAAGACTTTTGCTACATTTTAGCATTACTCATTACTTCTAATTTTTACACGGCACAGAATCATATTACTAATGTGCCCTTTAAATAACAAAACAAATTGCTCCATTGACTTTAGACCAGGTTTTTGTTGGTCAATGTCTAATTCAGCTATTCTGAAGGCTTGCCTGTTGTTGGTCAATGTCTATTTCAATGTCTATTTTTGTTGGTCAATGTCTATTATTTTTTTTCAGCCTTAAAATAGCAACGCACCAACAATGCGCCTGAACACACCTTCGCTTTCATGGGCTCAATGTAGTCGCTATTTAAACAACGTGGCGCAGGATGTGAAAATGATAACTGCGTCGGGCTGAAACTAGCAAAAACACTTGCGTAGCACATGGTGCCGGGTGTGTGATAGGGCCCATTAACTTTATTTATCGTGCTGTCAAGCCTATGACTGAATCTGGAAATAAAGCAAAAATTACTGAGGAAAATGAGAATTCTCCCCAGATGCCATGTCTGCGAATTAAAAACAAATCTAGCATTAATCTAAAACGAATTCATTAAAATAAGTTATTAGGCCTTCTTCACCATGTGCATGACATCATTAACCAATGCAGTTAATGGAAAAAATTGCGGCATTAAGATTTCGGGAATGCATTGTGTGATTCCACGATGCCTCGCACTATGGCAGTTCAGCAGCAAGTTACTTTGGTGTACGGGAAACGCAGCACTGGTTGATTGTCAACAGAGGAGAAACGTATAATTCACAATGTAGATTTCCAAATGCCTTTGCAGTTCTGTCAGCAGAGCACAAACACAGACAGAGCTAACAGAGATAAAGAAAGCAAACCACTGACCACCAGTCTCGACAGCTGAAGGACATGAGAAACCCACCATTTTCAGACAAAAACAAAACTGAGCTATAACTTTTCCAGAGTTAGCAACTTCTGTATTAAAGGAGTAGTTCACTTTTCAAAAAACTTTTGCTGATAATTTACTCACCCCATGTCATCCAAGATGTCCATGTCATTCTTTCTTCAGTCGAAAAGAAATTAAGGTTTTTGATGAAAACATTCCATCATTTTCTCCATATAATGGACTTCAATGGGAACCAAATGCACGTTTGTGACTTTCCTGTTAGAACTCGTTCATCAAAATGAACAAATCTTTTTCCGAGTCAATTCGTTCATTTCGTTCATTGAATGAACCAAATGACTCGGAAAAAGATTAATTCATTTTGATGAACGAGTTTAACAGGAGAGTCACGAACGCTCATCACAGAACAGAGCAAGGCGAACATTTGAGCTTATAAAACTTAAACTTTGATATTTATTTATTAAATGAGCGATCGTTTCGCTTGATAAGACCCTTATTTGTCGTCTGGAATCGTTTAAAACCCTTTAAAACAGTTTGCATTGAAAGTGTTTTTTGGACCTTGAACCGTTTGGTTCCCATTGAAGTCCATTATATGGAGAAAAATCCTGGAATGTTTTCATCAAAAACCTTAATTTCTTTTCGACTGAGGAAAGAATGACATGGACATCTTGGATGACATGGGGTGAGTAAATTATCAGCAAAAGTTTTTTTAAAAGTAAGCTACTCCTTTAATTAGTCATAAACTTTCTCTTAGTCTTACTTTCTTCCTCACGTCCAAAACAAATACAATTTTACCTCTTAGAGAGCTAGATCTCAAAAGGAGTCACCCTTAAAGTCACCATGAAATCAAACATTCTCAATTTCTGTTTTATTATGGAATATTGCAGTATTTATTATAATCTGTGCACACCATTATTTTTACAATTAATATACCCTTGTAATCTTTAACCAAAATAACATTCTCTTCACTGATGATGAGGGCAGGACAACCTGTCAAATCACAGCAATAGCAGACGACCACCATCCAATCAATTCCCGATGGACAAAATCTACCACAACTTCCGTTTCATTACAACTTTAAACACACAGCGAATGATAAGCTACTTTTTCAGTTATCTTTCACTGAATTGGCTTAATGGCCAGCAGAGTTTTCCTCTCCCCCAAAAAGCAGGAAATGTGAATATGTGTACGTCCGTAAGGGAAACGAGAAAAGAGAGGGACGGAAGAAGAGTAGGAGGCGGAAACTCGGAGCGCGGAGAGTAGGATGACTCTGTTATTGTACTGAGAGAGCCACAATCACAACTCCAGGGCCGCAGCTCTCCAGAGGGCCATTGTCTGGGTGTGCACTCGCTGACACAGCCGAGGGAGTGACCCGTCCATTTTCCAAGCAACTTAAGTTCCCACACAACACCCTCTATGCCTGTGTCTTCTGCTGGCCATGTTTCTCTCTGGAAACTGGGTCAAGTTTGAGGAGCTATGCACAGTCAGCTCAAGTACTTACAACTATTCTGAAGGCTTGTTTTTGCTGTGGTGCATTTTGTGTGCAATGTGTGGGAATGTGAGTTTGTTGAACCCCATCTGACTGCTTCAGTGACTTTTTGAATGTGTCTATACTGTCTGCTGACTCTCACAGACTAAAAACATCATTTATTTAACCTTAGAAGTAGTATTCACTTTTGAAAAAACTTTTGCTGATAATTTACTCACTCCCATGTCATCCAAGATGTCCATGTCTTTCTTTCTTCAGTCGAAAAAAAATTAAGGTTTTTGATGAAAACTTTCCAGGATTTTTCTCCATATAATGTACTTCAATGGGAACCAAACGGTTCAAGTCCAAAAGACAGTTTCAGTGTAAACTGCAAACTGTCCAAAGGACTTTAAACGATTCAAGACGATGAATAAGGGTCTTATCAAGCGAAATGATCGCTCAATTAACCCTCTGGGATTCTTCTGGGTCAATAATGATCCGAAGCGTTTAAAAAAAATGTTAAAAATCGTAGCTTCATCGGAATGGTCCGAAACTTGGTGACTTTATTGGTACTTGGTATATGAACACCCAAAAAATTGGGGACAGGATTTGAAAAGTCGAAGTGGTCATAAAAAATAGTCACACTTAGTACCTTCGGGTCAAAAATGACCCGCATAGGAAATGAATGGGAAATTGGCAAAAATGTGAAATACTGAGTTTTTTTGTGCGTACAATCTACAAATCAGCAACGATCTTAAAAAAAGCACACAACAGTGAAGGGGTGAATCTATAAAACATCAAGAGTTTAAAACAGACACATCCACACACACAAACACACCTTTATACACAAACACACCTAAAAATTCAGATTATACATGTGTTTTGTATTTTTAAAAAGCTCAGTTTGTCCACGAGATGGCATCCATCTAATTTCAAAAATTGCTTTTATGAGGCCTAGGCTTGACTCCAAAATGAAATACAGCTTTAAAAAAACAAAACAAATTTCTATTATATTCAATGGGGGAAAATTTGGTCATAATTATTGCATTAATACTAATTATACATTTTTTTTATTTTTGAAATTTTCTCAAAACACCAAAAAAAGAAAAGAAAAAATATTATAAAAAACAAGTAAAAAATATATATATATGATTTTCTTTTTTAAATATGAATCCCGCCCTTCGGGTCAATTTTGACCCGAAGGTCTTGAGTGTAACTGTTAAACGAATAACCCCAGAGGGTTAATAAATAACAAAGTTCAAGTTTTATAAGCTCAAATGCTCGCATTGCTCTGTTCTGTGACGCACGTTTGTGACTCTCCTGTTCAAACTTGTTTGACAAAATGAACGAATCTTTCGTTGAATCAACCAAATGACTCGAAAAAAGATTAGTTCAAACAGGAGAGTCACAAACGTGCGTCACAGAACAGAGCAAGTCGAACATTTGAGCTTATAAAACTTAAACTTTGTTATTTATTTATTAAACGATAGATCGTTTCGCTTGATAAGACCCTTATTCATAGTCTAAAATCATTTAAAGCCCTATAAACAGTTTGCAGTTTACACTAAAACTGTCTTTTGTACCTTGAACCTTTTGGTTCCCATTGATGATATGGGGTATGAAAATTATCAGGAAAAGTTTTTTCAAAAGTGAACTACTCCTATAAAAGAAAGACTTTGCACCAACCATTTTATACTGGAAATGCGCAATATAGCAACTTACATTCAAAAAAAGATTAGAAAAAAGTACTTGCTTTGTCTAGATGCATATTTTTAAACAACAATCCAACTGAACTTTCATTGAGTGGCTCGGCAAAGTATCTAGACAATGTGCCATTGTGAGGTCCAAAATTACACAATGACATCACCTTTGAGGAAAAGTGGACAATGTGGTGCATAGCATTCAGAAACGCAGTGCAAACATTCATTCACCCAAATACATCACTGAACACAATCACATATACGCTAACACTTGCAAAACAAATTCTAGGGAACGCAGCTGTACGGTCTTGAAGCAAGGGCATTGTGGGTAAGGGGATATGTCCTGCAGCTGTAGCTTCCTGTCTGGGCTGACGACAGCAGTTTCTATCATCCCTAACCTTCTGCTTCCTATTCCTCTCCTCCACACACCCCTAAAAATGACATACCATCCGTCCTTCGCTAACAAGCAGCTCCGGACCCTCCCATCTGGACCGTATCCAACAAAACACTACACAAACCATAGCACACTACATATCTACAGCAAGCACCATCTGTACCTGTTTAGTGGTCTTATCCACAGGCCATGTCGGGTTTCTCCTGTAACTGTGAGGAATGAGGGCTCAGATCCTACAAGCATCATGCAGAATGCCGTGACCACACAATCCTTAAAAAAGCTTATCAGCTGTCTGATTCAGGGTGGGGGGACGTCACGTGCCATACTTCTACAGGACGCACAAGCAGGGCTGGTACATAGAAGAGGCTTTGATGAACACCAGTCAAGGTCACATGGAGGCCACATGGATAAACGGGTGAGATGGCTATAATTTTAAACTCACTATTTTAGTGGGTGACAGCTTGCTGGGTGGGGTCAATTACAGAGGAATAACGGGCCACATAATTGAGAGGGAAAGGATGAAGGGTTTGAGGATGACAACATGGTTATTGATGGCTTAATGAGCATGGGAAAAAAGTCCTCCTGCAACCAGTTACAGTACATTGCGGTTGTATGAACACACAGCGTTTTGCACCATTTAGAATTAATTTCCAATTCAAAGAAATGTGTCATCTGTACTTTTTAACTAGGAAATCGACATTTGTTAAGTCTGTGTAAAGCAATATTAAATATGTGTTCTGAGTTAGTCACAACCCAGCCAAATTTGATTGATAAAAAGCCAAGTAAATAAAATAACTAAGTAATCAAAATCTTGAAAAAATAAGCAGTATTCTGCACTCAATTGCCGAGGGCATGTCTGCTGTCAGCAGTGAAAGCATGCCCACTCAAGGGAAACTTACTAGGGATGCTCCGATCAGGATTTTTGCAGCCGATACTGAGTACCGATTTCTTGTCATGGTGATCGGCCGAGAATCAGATATTCAATTCTCGATGCTTAATTGACTTAATATAAGACAAATAAACAAAATGGAACAGTTTAATGCAGCTCATAAGGTTTATTTAAACATTGTCCAATACTGTGGAGGACAAAATAAAAATTTAGTCTCCTAAAATAGAGAAGTCTGATGTAACTTAAACATCGTCCAATACAAGTCTGAGCAGGACAAAATAAAAAAATAAAAAAATCAAACAACATTTAAACTCCTAAAAGAACAAATTGAAGTGGTTTGATACAACTCATTAGGTTTAATTAAACATTGTTCAATGTTAAAGAGAATAAAATAAATAGAAACATTTAAACTCCAACATGGAGAAGTCTGATGTAACAAATAAGGTTTAATTAAACATTCTCCAATATAAGCATCACGTACGTCCTCACGCGTTGACGTCATCAAATCGCGATCGGTTTGTAAGATCGGCCAAGTTAGTGAGTACCGATTCAAGCCAAAAATTGTCATGATCAGCCGATATCGACTCTCCGGCCGATCGATTCGGAGCATCCCTAAAACTTACAATCATTGGTTCCTGACAGGGGTGGGTTTGAGAAGAAGAGACGCTGTAACAACCAGGGGTGCGTTTCCCAAGAGCATCGTTAGCCAACTATAGGGCTGCAACAAACTATTATTTTGATAATCGATTAATCTGACGATTATTAGAACGATTAATCGACTAATCATCGATTATTTTGCCAGCTAATCATTAAGTTTGTAACTATTATTCAGCTTTTTCAATTAGTTAAAACATTGAGTTATACATATTCTTTCTATAATATAAAAAAAGAAAATCAGTTCAGCTTTTGAAATGAACTTAGAGCCAACTAAACAGGTCATTCTCTTTAAGTTTAACTCAAATCACACACAAATGTTCTCTAAGCATTGTTTAATAAGCCCACTGCTTTTCATAGAACTGAAACAGAAAAAGGGTCATTACTTCAGGACACAAAAAGGGTCAAATATTAATCTGCAAACCATTAAAACATAAAATTACAATAGTTTTTTTTACATGAGAATAGAGTTGACAGAGTTCTCACCTTTTAATTTACAGCATGAAAAAGAAAAAGTAACTGCCATGATATTATTCCTAACATCTCCTTTTGTAAGTCTTCATGATTATGGAACAAAATACAGGCAAGTAATAAGACTATAATACCTAGTGTTACAATAATAAAAACAGCCCTGACTCCTAAGCTCAATCAAGCTTTATTCTATGCAAAATAAATCATTACGGTCGAAAATCGGTCAAATCGTGATATTGCACGCCCTTACATTAGGTCACGTGATATCAAACGACTACTCAACAACAAAGATATTTGTCGACAATTTTTATTGTCGACAGTGTCGACTAATCGTTGCAGCCCTAGCCAACTATGGTCGCAAGTTACATCGTTATCAGCATAGTTAAACGAGTCGGTGTTTCACGAAACCATCGTTCCAGCAAACATTCGCAAACAGCATCGCAAAGTTGTGTGGATTGAACGACAGCTCTCGACATGTGGTTAGAGGCATAGTTTCTATATTACAACAAATGTGGATGTAATAAATATGAGTCAGTAGTAAATAAATATTAAGTCTGGTAATAAAGCAAAATAACTGCGAAGTGCGAACCATTAGAAATAGTCCTCAGATTACATTTATTTTAAAAAATCCACCGTTAATTGGATCGCAAACAGTTTCATTAAAACTAGTTATTATTCCACCACGTGCGAAACCAGACGTCGCTTGAATCAATACTTTGCGACAATGGGTTTCAGGAAACAGTCGTGACTAGTTGATTTCTCCAGACGATGCATCGTATGTGGTAGTGAAACAGCGAACTACGTCGTTGTACAGGAAACACAACCCTGGCGTGTGGCACGTGACGAGGCACACCTGAATCGAATTTAGAGCGTGTGTGTGGCCAACGGAACCCCACCCTATTTACCTGGACCAACTCATCTGAGCACTAGCTACGTCCCATGCATGTGCCCTAGCACAACGAGGACATCAGATCAGGTTTTTTTTGCAATTCTGCCCAAAACAAAGACATGAATAAAGAATGGAATTCTCCTAACAATCCAGGAGCAATTTGGTGAGGATCCGTGCATTTTCCATCATGATGGAGCACCATGTCACAAGACAAGAGTGATAATGAAATGCCTGAGCGACTTACATTGAAATTTATCGTAAACTCATAGATAAAGTGTTCAATCCTCAAATGGCGAATGGACAAGCAGAAGACCACAAATTGTGATAAACTCCAGAAGCTGATATCCAGCATGCCAGAGTGAATTGCAGTTATGTAGAGGAAGGGTCAACAATGTAAATATTGACCTTTTGCATATATTGAATGTTTTGCCAATGAAAGCATTTAAAACTTCTGTAATGCTTATCATTGTTTTCCAGTATACTACAGAAACATGTAAAATACAAAACTTAAATCTACACCAAATTTGTCACAGAAAGACACACAGACAGGCAGACAGACAGACAGACAGACAGACAGACAGACAGATAGATAGATAGACAGACAGACAGATAGATATTTTTTTCCAACCCTGATGCTGAATTGTATTCATATTTTATGATATCCATTTTATATACAAGTTTTATTATTGTATACTTCATGCACTGTGCAACCACTGAAATTTGAGATATTTTGTTTACAGCCCGACAAACGTCTTTCTGGTTGAAGGATAATGCTATATTTCCGATTCTGTAAACCACAGGGATGACAGTTTTCACTCACAGAAAAAACTCTTGGAGAAGAGTTGAGATATGCAACCAAGTATTATTCAGTTGGATTATGCACGATCCTCAGAGAATGAAGAATGCCAGTCGGAAACCAGAGGACTAACCAGCTCATCAGCACAAAGTACCTCAAAATGAACAAGACAACTGTCCGTTCAAAACCAGATGGGGTTTATAGTAAAGGAACAGTGCAGTCTTTTGCTATATCTTGCACCGTCTTCTCTGTTTCTACAGTCATAAGACTTAAGGCACGCGCTCATGAGAGTTGCATTTGTACATTCTACCCAACAACAACCCCAGCTGGAAAACCTGTTTTTTTGACACAATCCTAACCTATCACTGTGTTCTCTTAAACAAGCAATTTAATCTTTAATCGTTGCATGAGAAATGTGTGATTTAGTGTGATTGATTTGAATAAAATGGGCATTTTTAAAAAGACAGAAAAATGTCTTTCAGGTAAATCCAGTGTCATTTTAGCAATGTATATACAATTATATTATTTTTATTAACTTTTTTTAAGTTTTAAGTAATTTTGTTTGTCATTCATTTCACAGTTTTTTTAAATTTCTATTTATTTATTTCAATTTTAGTTTGTTTAGTTAAATGAACACTTCGACTTTTTGGGACTTAAGCTTATTCACCATATCCCCCAGAGTTAGATAAGTCCATACATACCTTTTTCATCTCCGTGCGTGCTGTAAGTCTGTCTGACGCACCCACCGCTAGCCTAGCTTAGCACAAAGACTGGATATAAATGGATACAGCTAGCATACTAATCCCAAATAAGTGACAAAATAAAGCAAATATTTTCCTATTTACATGTTGTGATTTGTGTAGTCACAGAGTGTACAAATAACAAGGTCATTTGAGCCACAGACATGTTTTAACCGTGTAAATATTGGGAACTACATTTTTAGAAGGCGAAGCACTGCTACTCGGGCGGAGTGATTACCGCAACACCTGAGACACACCGAAATAGGAAAATGTTTGCATAATTTTGTCTCTTATTGGGATTAGTATGCTAGCTGTATCCATTTGCATCCAGTCTTTGTGCTAAGCTAGGCTAGCGGTGGGTGTGTCAGACAGAGTTACAGCACGCACAGAGATGAAAAAGGTATGTATGGACTTATCTAACTATGGGGATACGGTGAATAAGCTAAAGTCCCAAAAAGTCGGAGTGTTCCTTTAAGGTTTTTTTTTTCAGTTACGTTTTTTTTAATCTAATACCGTATTTATACCTTCTTATTTTTCAGCTTTATTTCAATTAATGAAAACTAATATTAAGTTTAGTTTAGTACTGAAATGAGCCTCTAGCAAGTGAAAGACTGGACTGGAAGAATTATCATTCCCTTATGTTGTTCCAAAACTAATAAATATATTTTATACTGTGGAACATAAAAGAAAATATTTTGAAAAATGTTTTAGACCCCACTTACTTTTTGACAGTTAAAAAGTTAAAACACGCTAGCAAATCTTATCTTTCAGACATAATGCTCCTCCTACCCATATCTAGGCTACTACTTTGTATGACTAATGGGATTGAGAAAGGTTGATTAGGAAAAGCTCTTCCAACTTTATCCCAGGCCTCAGCATCTGACCTCCTTTCATTGAAGGGTTAATATGTTGGTCATCCACAGCAAGGCCCTGTGATGACTGGCTTTGATTTCCACTCTTTGAGGACACAAGTGTGGAAGGGCCCGCAGGTCGCACACAAAGACCTTTCCGGCCCCTCAATATCGTAATAACCCTGTGTGATTTCTCAACAGACAAGAGCCGCCCTTGACGGTTGCACTCGGTCCGAGGAATGCTGGAGTGAGAGACAGTATCAGGCCTGTGCGGACCCATCAAGCTCGCAAGCTGCAGAAGAGAGAAGCCTTTGTCTATTTGGCCATGAGTATTTATAGATGTAAGCCATGTGTATAAGGAACTGGAGGATCCCCCCCCACACACACACACACTCCCACCTTTAGAAGTTTTGAATGACTTGCATCAAAACATATTGTCATAGATATAACTAGAATTGCTGTGAATCATTCAATTTATCTGTGAATTCAGTAGCAATTAGGAAAAACACCCAAAGTGCCATGATCTTACACTACTGATCAAAAATTCATAATAGTGTACATAACAAAACATTAAATGATTCATATCAGGGTTAAAGAGCACACAGATTCTAACATGTGTTCATCAAATAAGGTTTCACCACCTACACTACCTCTTCTCACAAGAAACAATTATACAAAAAAGGCCATATCCAAATCCCACCATGACTAAAAACAGCAACAAGTAGCTGATGGGCTGTTTTTTCCTGGCATCCATGCAAACAAACTCAGAGTTGAACACATTCGCAAGCGGATTTCCTGCATGAGAGGCAAGGAAGTCTTCTTTCAGATCATGAATAGCCATCGTGCCGAACTGGCCTTCAACCAGCTCAGAACAGCAGGATGAAGGAGCTGATAGCTGGGTCAATGGCAAGTTAGTGACATGAAGAATACAGGATGAGAGATATTTTTTAATAGATTTTGCAACACTGACTGTGAAAGGTCTAGCACTTTTGATTCAATATAGTTAGGAGGTGTTAAAATTAAATGTTATGATTCTTGTTAAAATATTATATTTTCCTTGCACTGGACATGTATATTTGGGCCTTATGGGTCATTCCACTAATTGGCTTTAAAAAGGTATTTTATAAGTGTATATTGTATCCATAATAGACAAAGATGCATTTAAAAGTTAATGCATTTTTTAGAAAATCATTAACTTTTATTTACTGTACCAGATCGTGACAACAGGATTGGCTATTCAAGACTGTCCCCTATTGAGGGTTCACATGCTGAAAGGATGATGATGTCATTATGATGTCATTATGCTTTTTATGGAATTGTGCATCTTTTTCATAGAGGAAAGTTATGATGGCATAACAAGGATGACACATGTCCTGAGGACATAATAATAAAGTTTAATAGATCTATAAATGTCGCATCCACTAAAATCCATATTAAAATGGTAATAATTGAAATTGCCTTTATGACATAGTAGTTAGCCTACTGAAATCATTGTATACATTTATAGTCGTTAAGGGGCCTGAAACACACATTTCGTGTCACATAAATTTGACAGAAAGTTATGACATGACTTTATTCAGTCATTAAGATATTAGCCATCTATTGCATCACCAACAAAACTGTGCAATTGTGTTGAAGAGGTTCCCTTTTTATCCCGATAAAGATAAGAGAATTGTGTACATCTGATTCACCTTACAGCAGGTACACAGAAAAATGACTTACTAATGTTAAAAAGCTAAAATGTGGCATTACCGTTTAACTTATTTCGAGGACTGTAAATGTAAGGCTTTTTCGGATGAATAAAATGTCAGACTTACAAGTGGAATCGGTGATCTCCATGACGAACAGAGCGCTTTTCTTGAGTAGGCTACTCCGTTTTCAGGCTTCAGAAGACCCTCACTGTAATGTACACCCGCATCTTATGCAGCGCGCGCGTGTGGCCAACACTACACTTTTGACAGGGGCGCGTGTAGACCACTCCAAATCACTACTAATCCGGACGGGTCCTAGTGCTCGTCAGCTAGTAAACGTCCCTACTGGCAAGTTGGGCACATGATCCAGCTGGTCTTGTTTTTGTGTCCTAAAAAACACACAAAATGTAAGGAGGACAGTCATATAAAATTAGGTTAGGGCTAAGGGTAAAATGTAATCATCCAGATTCCATAGTGGTTTGGATGTAACATCAACAACATATGGTTATAGTGGCTGATGCTAAGTTTTAGCACCCTCCAGAGGTAGAGGTCTTACAGTTTTCAATTTCAAATCACGTAATTGCCACTACATATATGGCTAGCATAGCCTACATGAGTGAAACATATGTCTGGAATTTAGTTGGAAAGCTATGCAGAACATATGCTAATGTAAGCGAATTTGGTAACACTTTATTTATTTTACAGGTACTAGCTAATCACAATAAATTACGCATAACTGGCTTTCATTAATTTTTGTGGTTTTGACCATAATCAAAAATGCACCAAATAACGAAATGTTGAAACACTTTAGGCCTATTTGAACATACTACTTCATTAATTAACAAATTATAACTTAAATAGGCTATAACACAATATAAAATAACAGCTTAGGCCTACTAAATTAACTAAAACTAAAACTGAATAAAAAAACTATTAGGCCTAAAAAACTGAGAAAAATAACATTTTGTTTATGCTCCGCATCGTAGGCTATAGCCTACTGTTATATATTTAAAGGTTAAATTCTGTATTGTGTATAAGTTTTGTGTATTGTGTATTTTAAAAATGCTGTATTGAGTACATTTTGTACTGTGAACGTTCTGTATTATGTAGCCAACCGTGTATATTTGTATTTTGTATATTTTATGTAGGTCTAGTCACTGCATAGCTTCACAAAACACTAAGTTAGGCTACACTAAATGAAACTGGTTTATGTAGGCTATCATTTTGGAACTTGTACATGTTTTAAAACAGGTTACTTACTAGTAGTAGGGTAGTAGTAAGACATTTTCTACTCATCACGTAGGTGCCAAAACACTGAAATCGAAGAAAGGACTATGATCAACATAAAAATGTGTAAAGTGTACTAATACTTTTTTAAAGTGTAAGAAAATGTTTGTTTGTTTTGGGCAATCTGGGCTATTTTTAAAAAATTAAATTCCAGACATTTCTGATCAATCCACACCTTTTTCCAGTCTCTTCTTCTGTTATGAAATTTTATGGAATCCTAAAGAGCCCACCCCCTCACAGTCTTCTCAAATCTTATAGGTCAATCGCCTGTCAGTCATCGCAAAAACTAACTTCTATTGGCTAGTCGGGTGATGTAGGGTGGGTCACGAAGTACGTCTCCCAAACTGCTGCACATATCATCGCATCGGGGAGAAACGCAGGATTTCCTGTGGTGTTGCTGAACTGGACACTTTCAAATTTTAGATTCGCAGAAGTATCTAGCCCAATTTTAACCTCCATCGATTTAATGTCTTAATCAAAACCATCTCATCCGTACGTGCCATAGACTACACCTCGACGTAGTTAGTCTGAAAAAAGTCGTCAAAAATGTCCGAACCCACAGTGGCCGATACTCGCCGGTTAAACTCCAAACCGCAGGACCTGACAGACGCCTACGGCCCTCCCAGCAACTTTCTGGAAATCGACGTGTACGACCCGCAACTATAGGAGTCGGCCGCAATCGCTTCACCACTTATGAAGTCCGGATGAGGGTAGGCTGGCCAGTGAATGAATGTGATTGTGTGTGTGTGTCAGAGAGGCTGCGGCTCGGTTCGGCCTAGTTAGCCTGCGCGCTAACATGCTAACTAACACCTCATTCGACGAGAGAAAGTCTTATTTTTGTCTGGTTTTTAAAAACATGATTTGATTTTATGCTAGGTTTAAATCTAAAAGAACAAAGTTATTTTCTTGTGAAAGCAAGCTGGATTTAAGCAATTTGGAGGGTTGAGATTGAGCTAATTTAGCTGTTGTTGTTAACGTTACTCTCAACCATCAACAACCGATTTGGTTATCTTGCATCTAAGCCATTAAGATAAACGTGGATGCTTATGTTTACTATTACAAATACACAATTGTTTCAGTTTAATAATATCTTTCAAAATATTTTAGGTGTATTCGAGAATCCCTTGCATCATCGCTTTAACGTTATGTACACACATATTTTTCGAAACATATATGCATGTATAAACATGCATATATACACAATCATGTGACTTATTATTCTTTCTCCTTTGAAATCCAGACAAATCTTCCCATTTTTAAACTGAAGGACTCGTGTGTTCAGACGAAGATACAGCGACTTCGAGTGGCTGAAGAATGAGCTGGAAAGAGACAGCAAGGTATGATATCCTGCATAATAAAAAACACGTACTGAACAATTGGTTGTCTTTACTGCGCAGAACATAAAAAAAACATGTTCTGTGCAGAAATGAAAAATATTTTGCATAATGAAAAAGCTTTGAGACTTCATGTAGACGCTGTTAACCCCCACATTTTAAGTCAGAAAAGTCTGTTTTTAGTGCATCAGATTTAACCTTTAGACTGAATATTAATAAAATTGTAATTTAAAAAAAGCTTTTTATATCATATGCGATACATCAGTCTTTTATGAATCATAGTGTGATATAGGACAATATAGAGTTCATACTGGAGAAAAAAATATTCAGAGCCCCAAATTGAGCAAAAATATGCAATTTTGTGCATTTGCTGATATTTATGTGGTCAAATTAAGATGAAATTCTGCTTGCTAACGTAAATCAATGATATATTTATAACGTTAAAGTAGACTACTTGCATATAAACGTCAGTTGTTATGCTATATCTGATATTTAATGATATTTAAATGCTAAGGGCTGGATTTACTAAACTGGGCAAATTATAAATAAATGTAATTTCATGAGTTATTTAAATACTCTCCTCCTATAAATTGTGTCTTAAAGGGAAACTCCTACAAATGCATATACAGTTTAGCCGCAGAAATAGCGCTGTCTACGTCTTTCAGCGCTGAATTTTCACTTGTGTGTCTTTAGTAATTCCTGACAGTAGTTTGCACTAGTTAAAACTGTTATTAATTCTGGCCCTTAGCTTTAATACAATACAATATACTTTAAAACAATACAATGATCGAGAGATGTACAAATAAGCATTCCTCTGAAGCCTTCGATACATTTTAAACTATATATATATACAATGAAGTCAAGCTAATTTGCTTCAGTCCAGGAACTGTTCATTTTGAAATATCATTAACGATATAAAAGTTATTCTTGCGTTTCATGGCAAAAATATTTGTACCACCATCTGAAGGTGGAAATATTTTAGACTTTACGTATGTAAATAAGTATGTAAATGCCTTTTACTTACTGTAAAAGTATGACGTATAAATCAGAAGGCATGTAGAAGATTGTGTGCAACAGGTTTTTCAGCAACACTTTAATAATTTTAAGGCATTAGAAATATATATATTTTTTAAGTGTATGCAAATATTTCCTAGATTGTTGTGCCTCCATTACCTGGAAAGGCTTTGAAGAGACAGCTCCCCTTCCGTGGAGATGAGGGCATTTTTGAAGAGTCCTTCATTGAGGAGAGACGATCTGGGCTTGAACAGTTCATCAACAGGTTGGCCATCGAAATGATGCACAACGGACACTGCTAAATTATAAAAGTACAAGACGCCAGTTACTAATCTTTGAGGGTCTGAAATAATTACACATTTATTGTAATTCTTTTTCACATTTTCTGTTAAAAAGGCTTTTGATGGATTGCATGCGTTCATATTTTGCTCATGTTCCTCTTCAGAATTGCAGGTCATCCTTTGGCCCAGAACGAACGCTGTCTTCACATGTTCCTGCAGGATGAAAGTATTGACCGGAACTACATTCCCGGAAAAGTACGGCAGTAGGGTTTTCCAAACTGGGAGGGTCTTCTTTCTCCAGTTGTCAGCTCTCTAACTATCTGCAAACAGTGCAGAGTAACGTTTATTTTTACAATGAGCAAAATCTAGATGCGTGATGAACCGTGCAGTACTTGGTTTTATTTAACAGATCATGTTTTGTACATGTGTCTGAGAGTTTCTCTTTACTCACACACACTTGTATTTATTTTACATCTATACAATGTACTTGTTTGTGTGTGTCGGCACGTATTAAATGATATAACTTTACGTTAAGCTGTAGCACTGTAAATCGGAAGAGAGTTGGCTCATATATTTGTCCTCTCTGGCGACTGTTGATAGAACATGTGCTTTTCGATTTTCAAGAGTCGAGGTGTCAGTCCAAATAGCGTAAATGCTTAAAACAGCATTAAAGGAGTTGTTCACTTTAAAAAACTTTAGCTGATAATTTTCTCACCCCATGTCATCCAAGATGTCCATGTCTTTCTTTCTTCAGTTGAAAAGAAATTAAGGTTTTTGATGAAAACATTCCAGGATTTTTCTCCATATAATGGACTTCAATGGGAACCAAACGGTTCAAGGTCCAAAAGACAGTTTCAGTGCAAACTGTTCAAATGCTTTAAACGTCCAGGCGGTGAATAAGGGTCTTATTCAAGTGAAACAATCGCTCATTTAAAAAAACAAATAACAAAGTTTAAGTTTTATAAGCTTAAATGGTCGCCTTGCTCTGTTCTGCGAAATGAACAAAAAAAGATTTGTTAATTTTGATGAACAAGTTCAAACAGGAGAGTCACGAACGTGAAATCACAGAACAGAGCAAGGCGAGCATTTGAGCTTCTAAAACTTAAACTTTGTTATTATTTTTTTAAATGAGCGATCGTTTCGCTGATAAGACCCTTATTAATCGTCTGGAATCATTTAAAGCCCTTTTAGCAGTTTGTACTGAAACTGTCTTTTGGACCTTGAACACTTTGGTTCCCATTTGAAGTCCATTATATGGAAAAAAATCCTGGAATGTTTTCATCAAACACTTAAATTTCTTTTCGACTGAAGAAGAAAGACATGGATATCTTGGATGACATGGGGTGAGTAATTATTAGCAAAAGTTTTTTTTAAAAGTGAACTGCTTTAAGGGAGCAATGAGGAGCCGGATGTTTGCAGAAAGCTCAGAAAATGTCCTGGTGGCATGTTTTAAATTCGCATTGTTAAGTCATACTTGGTTTTTGTAGTCACATGACCATCAGCAGGACTGTAAAGTACTAGTCAGTATTCAATATCATAACCGGAACTTGTTGATTTTGCTCCCTTAACCGTCCAATCCTTCATTTGAATATAATTTGAATGGCCTGTTGTACTGAGCATGTTGCATTTCAATCCGATTAACTCTGTGAACAAACTTCAATATTGTTTCAGACATCGTGGATTATCAAGAAATTGGAGACCTTTTAATTCCGATTTTATGTGACAAGATTTGGATCTGAGAATATTTTTGAAGATTTATGCTTTTGTTTAAAAAAGTTTTGGTGTTTGTAAAGAAATTAGTTCAGAAAACGACTAATTATCAAGTATATTTAGTAGTTAGGATGGGCAATGATTAATCGTGATTAATTGCAGTTCAAAATAAAAGTTTGTGTTTACATAATATATTTGTGTGTATAATTAATTTGTATATATAAATACACACAAATGCATGTATGCATTTAAGAAATATGTGTATACACTTTATATATATTTATAAATAATTATTAATATATCAAACATTTATATCCATAAAATTTTTTCTTAAATATATACATGCATGTGTGTGTATTTATATATACAGATTAATTATACACACTACACACAAATATATTACGTAAACCCAAACTTTTATTTTGGATGTGATTATCACGATTAATCGTTGCCCATCCCTAGTTGGAAGAGGTATGTTCTAAAACTGAAATTGGCTTGAACTATTTTAATATGTCCCTTCTTTTTAGCCAATATGGCGTTTACTTGGGAAAACATGAAATAAGTGCATGAGACCTGCAGTATGCGAGTGCAGGTTTAACTCCAGGATGCGTTCTGAACATGTCGATACATGTGAAAGATTTCAAAAACAGCTCTCTAAGAGAGGACAAAATGTGTGCCGACTGTGGAAAAGTTGTCCTGCCAAAGTTTAGTCATTTTGCGCCGAATGACTCTATATTTAAGTTATCTTCTGTGTTCATCGATTTGTGCCTGTGACGTTTGTCTGTAAATAAAGTAAAACAAAATAGAGAACACCGGCTGGAGATTTTATAACACCAAAACATGTTTTTCCCCCTTATTCTGTTTATTCTCTTCCATTTTAGGTGTGAATAAAGTCAGTTTTGTTTTTTACTCTCAGTATGTTGTCACTGATGTGGGGAAACAACGTCTGCATGAATGCTAATGATCAAATTGGTTAATGCAGGGAAATTGCTGTCATACTCACAAAACTCACTTTAATGTTGTCTTAAATCTTGTCGCTTTGCTAATTTTATTTTGCATCTGCTTGTTCATGTCTTTACCAGTAAAACTACTGTTGGCTGCACGTCTTCATTTGCATGCTTTGTGTTACAGGTTTACACACACAACACTCGGACTGTTATTAAATTGATAGTTCACCTAAAAATTAAAATTCTTGTAATTAATCACTCAACCTCATGTCGTTCCAAAATAAAGATATTTTCGATGAAATCTGAGAGCTTTCTGACCCCCATAGACTGCAATGTAATAATCAGAGGCATAGAAATGTAGTAAAGACATGGTTAAAATTGTCCATGTGACTACAGTGTTCCAATCTTAATGATATGAAGCGAAAGCGAGTTCATCAAAAATATCTTAATTTGTTTTCCGAATATGAATGAAGGTCTTAAAGGCATAGTTCACTTGGAAATTTAATCATTTTTGTTATGTTTTAGCTTACCTTATCTAAGATGTAGGTGTTTTTGTTTCTTTCCGCAGTGGTTTCAATTTTGATATTTTTAGGTCAAACCGTATAATGGAGGTCTATGGTCACCACCTCAAAGAGCATGCACAGAGAAGTCCAGAATTAAACATGATTTAATGACTCGTAAATGTAAGTACACATTGATGGCCTATTGAAAGCAGTTTGTGTGAGAAAACGAACAGTATCTAAATCGTTTTTACACACAAAGCACCCGACGCCCTAGGATCGCTTGGACGTGGCTGTGGTTACAAGGGTTAAAAAACGATATAAATACTATTGGTTTTCTCACACAAACCGCTCGTTTATATGTCTTAGGCCATCAATGTGTACTTACATTAACGAGTAATTAAATCATGTTTAATTTGGACTTCTCTGTGCATGCTCTTTGAGGTGGTGACCATAGACCTCCATTATATGACTAAAATACAAGAACGGTTTGACCTAAAAATGTCAAAATTGAAAATCTGTGGAAACAGACACATACATCTTGGATGCCATTGAGGTAAGCGAAACATACCAAAATAAGTGAAGTAATCCTGTTATCCAATCATGTTTTTGTCCAGAATGATAGAGCGAAAGAGGCACCATAGTTTGCACATTCATTCTGTCAAGATCTCTAACCGTGTTCATGTCTTTTGGCCTGTGATCCAAAGGTTTTGGTAAACCCCCTCCCTGTCCTGGACCCATCTGCTCTACCAGCTCTTTTCTGCACATCAGTCAAAGCCTTTCACAGCTGCTGTCCATGATACCCTGTACATATTTCTGTTCTCGGATAGAACTTAACTACATCTATTTCACCCTGAGGATGAACTCAACTTTATGCTGTATTTATACCTCATGCACTCATTTTGTGAAAACATGCTTTTCTTTTTTTTTTTTTTGCCTGATCTTTAAACAAATATTATGTTACTTTAAAAATAGTGTGTTTATTCTGATTTAAACCTTTCAGGCAACCCACCGATTTCTCTTAGTAAATAAATAAAAAGGAGATTTTGGTCAGGCCGCTTTGACATTCCTGTGTATTCTAAATTAAAAGTCTAAGAATCATTTGATTTAAAGCAACAGCTTCAATCCTAAAGAAAAGTAACATCATGTTGAGTAGTTCCATCTAAAATCCAGAGAACAATTTTTTATCAAACTAACTCGCCAAATGTAGCACTTAAGAAACTAAAACTGGGATTGGCTCTCGACGAACGTCTTCCTTTACATTCCATATATCATTTGTATCATTTTGAATAAATATGTTATAACAAGGCTTTTGCAACAATTTAAATTGTATTTTCCTTTGTTTATTATACAGTGTAATGAGTCAAGCTTTGGGAATGTATATATTCAATCACTGTGAAAAACTGAATTTCATTATGACAAAATGTGTTACATCTGCTGTTATGTTTTATATATGCCATCTCTCAAAATGAGTTATTTTATTTTCTGTCTCTTTCTATTCTGGTTATTTTCAGGACTGTGTGTAAAGAAAAGGGCACTAATTGATTTTTAAACCGACGGCCATCCTTTCTACCCATGAATAAACCCTATATGTCTCATTCAATGGATTTTCTCATTCTGTTCTGATTAAGCCATATGATTTATATTTTATAGTTAATCGAATGTAAATCTTATAGTTTGTAATTATAAATACATATATATATATGTGTATAATGTGCATCCACATCTCGACATATTTTTAAGTTAGTTTTAATACCGTAATTCAATGAACCAGATCAAAAAGACTGTTGTTTTCTTGAATAACCACGAGATGGCAGCGCTGCAGAAAGATGTATGCATGAGAAATTACCGAAATTATTCGTCAACAAAGTCCTTTTTTTATATAAATATTCTCTGTCGTCAATCAGTATCATATCAGAATATAAACCTGCACGGTTATATTTTTAATTACACTAAATTTATATTTTCAGCTATGTGACCAGTCAAAAGTTGTAATGAACAATTATATTAATTATAAATTAATTCATGATAGTTATTTTTTAAGTCTTTAAATGGGGCTGCATTTATTTGATCAAAAATACAATGTAACAGTAATATTCTGAAATATTAATACAATTGAAAATTTTTTTTTTTACTTTCATCTATTTTAAAATGTAATTTATTCCTGTCAGTAAAGCTGCAGTTTTCAGTGTGATGCTTAATGGGATACTTTTCAGATTCTTTATAGAAAGTTATACATACAACAGAACAGCCTTTATGTCAAAATGTCATACCGTCAATTTTTATCAATTAAGTTGCATGTCCATCCTAAGTAAAGGTTTTTCTTTCTTTTTAAATCTTAGGCCAACCCCAAACATTTGAGTGGTAGTTTATCACTGGTCAGTTTATCACAGTTTCTACAAAAGTATTACACAACATTGATAATATTAAGAAATATTTTTTAAGCAACAAATTTGAATATATGAATAATAACAAGAATTATGTGACACTGAAGACTGCAATGCTGCTGAAAATACACATTTAAACATACAAATTTAAAGGAAAAAGTTCCTTTACATTTAAATAATATTTCACAATAGGGCCTATTTCTGTTTTACTTTATTTTTTTATCTCATAAAAAAGGATTTCTTTCAAAAATTATTTTTTTTTATTATTATTTTTTTGTGGAAATTATTAAATTTTACATTTGCAGAATTGTGCTAATGAACTAAAAAAAATCACTGTTCTGGGTGTGGCCAGTTTATTTTAAGATCCTTCTATTGATTCCAACTGTTTTCAGGCCTGCTTGCCTTTGTGTGAATTGCTCTGATCAGATCTGTCTGAGTCTGGATTAGACATGGGGGAGGGAAAGTGTCATCGAGCAGGTGAAATGAGCCGGTCATGTAAGCTGTGTAAGCGCTGCTTGAATGTGGATAAACTGACACCATTCTTACAACTGCAAGAAGAGGCGTTTAAGAGGATAATTATGTTCCTCATTTAGATCTTGGATATATTTGCTAATAGTTGAGTCTAATGGGTGGTGTGAGTCACATGGACAAACAAGCTGAATTAATGAATTTATTTTATTTAATTAATTTATTTTATTCCGAGCAATATAGTAACATAACAAAGGCAATCGGTAAAGGAAGTCAGACACGGACTGTTACAGTTAAGGGAAAAACAAGAACGAAAAACAAAGTCTACTTCCTTAATTGTTGACATTATCATTCCTCACAATTAAAAAAAAACACCACATCTCTTAAATACACACTAGTAATACCAACAATGGTAATCCAATATACAGCCAATGAATAGGCTACATGAAAAAAATGTACAAGGTACGGAGTGTATTGTAATCAATGACATGTTTAGCTTTATTTATCATTGCAAGACTTTTGGAGACTTCCAAAAGGTTTCTGTATCTGATGTGAGTTTTCCTAGTTTATAATTTATTTAAGTAATTTATTCTCTATTGTATTCTCTATTCTCTATCCTATAAAAATGTTATTTCAGAGACATTTTCGATTTGTATCCCATCTATCTCAATCATCTTTTCCCTATTTTTCATATGATTGCCAAATAATATGGCTTTAGTTTGATTAAAGTTTAAAGATAATTTATATCTATCCATCCATTTTTTTAATATCCCTTAGTTCAGTATACAACATCAATAACCTTATCATAATAAGTCATCACAGTAGAAAAAGTTGGTGTCATCTGCAAACAAAACACACTTAAGTAATTTACAAGTTGAATAATTTAGGGCCCAATAGTGACCCCTGGGGGACACCAACGAAATTACACAACAGTTCGATGAGAACTCACACACTGCACATGTTGCATTCTGTCACTTAAAGGGATATTCCACTTTTTTGGAAATACAATGGAAGTCAATGGGACTAGAAACCTTCTGGTTACTGATATTCTTCTAAATATCAGAAAATCGTCTGAATGGACTCGAAAACGGTAAAACCCAAATGTTTAACTCTGGGGGAGTTGTAAATGGAGCCCATTCCTGAAAAAGTGGAGTATCCCTTAAAAGGAGTAGTTCACTTTTGAAAAACTTTTGCTGATAATGTACTCACCCCCATGTCATCCAATTCCATGTCATTCTTCTAGTCGAAAAGAAATTAAGATTTTTGATGAAAACATTCCAGGATTTTTCTCCATATAATGGACTTCAATGGGGACCAAACAGTTCAAGGTCTAAAAGACACTTTCAGTGCAAACCGCAAACAGTTCAAAGGGCTTTAAACGATTCCAGACGATGAATAAGGGTCTTATAAGCGAAACGATCGCACATTTTATAAATAAATAACAAAGTTTAAGTTTTATAAGCTCAAATGCTCGCCCTCGCTCTGTTCTGTGACGTCCGTTCGTGACTCTCCTGTTTAAACTCGTTCATCAAAATGAACAAATCTTTTTCCGAGTCAATTCGTTCGCTTCGTTTCGTTGAATGAACCAAATGACTGAATTTTGAAACCAAACTTTTGATTATTTAAGTAATAGTATTTTATTGTAATAGCCTATTGTAATGGCCCATTGTACTTTATAAATTAGGCTGTAATGGAATGCTTAGGCTTAATCGTTTAAAGTAATTTTGTTCACACTTTGTAAAAAGAGGGCCTATCACCCATTCATTCTCACAAACATCACAAAGGATATCCATGAAGTCACACTTGCCATTCACTTTAATAGACTTCATCTGACTATGAAGTAGGAGCAGTTTGGAAACGAGTTTGTGCATAACGCATGACTGACGCATTAGTCCGTGAAGTGGAAGCTAAATGAGATTTTTTGATGCCTACTCAAACTGACCGAAGTGAAAGCCCACAATGCTTTCTTTGATGCACAGACTTTAACCCTCTCTATGAAAACATGCTAAAAGGAGCAGCCAAATGGACACAAGTGAGATTACAAGAGCTTTGTTAACTCTGAAACTTGCATGAGATCACAGAATACAAGGCTGTGACCCTGCTTTCCACAGGTTACCATTGTTTTATGACGGTTTAGCCAACTTGAACGGGATGGAAAAAGGTTAAACAAGAATCACGGATATGCACCAGACATTTTGTCTGGACGAGAACCAACAATGTTTACATTTAATAAAAGGTAGATTCACATGTTTCCAGAACGTGCACGCTATCAATTCGGCTCTCAAAAGAGGGGTGAGTGGTTCAAGTCCAACCCTACAAGGTCCAAGTTCATTTCTTGGAAAAGTTTCTGATTAAGTCTATGTTTCAGCGGATAATGGGCCCCCTGCTTAGAGAGAGCAATCTGAACTTTACCAAGGCCGACGGGAGGAGATTTATTTTACAACAACAGAACCTCCTCATACAGCAAGCACACCACAGAAAGACATCCCACATTTATGCTTATTTTATTTAACGGCAAAGCTAAAGCGGACACACTATATTAAATCTGCTGGACAGTATCGACAGTGCAAAATGTTAAAATTTTGCACCCCCCCCCCCCTTTTTTATATAAATAAAAATGCACAATCCAAACTTAAATGCTTGTAATTCAAGAATGCTTTGGAATATAGACGTTTGTCTTTGGCAGATTATTTGTAGAAGTTAAATAAATTAAGAAAGTGATAAAAGTGTGAGTTTATGAAAATGTACAAAATTAATTATTCATATTTTATATCAAATATATATTTTTCAAACCCTGGTGGACTTTCAAACTAGAAGAAAATCTCTTCTATTTCTGAACAAGTGTTAATTTAAGGTTGATATGATATCTCAAAAAATGAGTTTTCAGTAAGATTTTGTTTGGATGCAGTACCAAACTTTACCACTAGGTCACAATCAGGACTCCATTACTGCCCATATAAGGGCGCCTCCATTTCAATATGTGTTTTGAGTGATCTGACCATTATTTACACAACTTTTTTATACAATTTATAAAGTAGGCATCCTATTCAGATGTAGTAAGTTTGGCATATTTTGATATCAATTTGATATCAACCTCTAATAATTCGAATAAAAATAACATGCATGTGCGTTCGCCACCGCATCACAAATGGTGAATCTATAATCCTTTTCTTTATTTTTAAACATTTTCAGACCTTTTTTTAAGATTTAATGGATGTTATTGGCATGAAAACAAACTGAGGTCCCTACCATTCTCTCATGATTTTCACGTTCGTCACTATTTTCAAAATAAAAGTCTTAACACGCTTTCAGGAGTAAATATTCTCGTTGCAAATTGATAGATTGCGGCTCTTTTGTAATTTATTTTGAAAAATCATATTGTAAGCTTTCAAATGATATATAGTTTGTCAATATTAGTTTAGGATATCACTGTTTTAACTATGTAATGGCTATGGTGACACTTTCAGGGGGTTAATGGATCACTCTTCCCATAGGATCACCTAATGTCTCTTTATGTCAGAACCCACTGATTTTCTCCCATAAATAAAAATATTGCTGTGGAAATAAAAAGAGTAGCATATGTACTTATCTTAATAGTGCACAGGTTGATTCATACACTAATAAGGTTATGCTCAAGGACACTTAAGCCATTGGGTATTTAGGTAATGTCTAGTCCATAAATTACACTAGGACTGGGACACACCCTGAAACTTTCACCTGAAAATGACAATTACATTCAGCCGCAGCTTTGAAACAACTATATAAAATCACCTAAGATTAGATTAACCTTTCATGCATGAGTCAGAGGCTCTGTAAATAAAGGTGAATCTGATCTAATCTGATTTTAGCTGCTTGGAAGCTGGAGCTAACTTTAATTGACAAGATTCAGGGTGTGTCCTGGAGCCGGGAGCCGCAAAGAAGTAGTTTAGAGAAAACAATGTAAAACTAACAAACAAACACAAATAAAATGATACAAATAAAATTAAAGGAGTAGTTCACTTTTAAAAAAAACTTTTGCTGATAATTTACTCACCCATGTCATCCAGAGATGTTTACCATGGCTGCGTCCGAAACCGCATACTTCCATACTATATAGTATGCGAAAAACAGTACGCGAGCCGAGTAGTATGTCCGAAATCATAGAATTTGAAAAACAGTAGGCGAAGGTACCCGGATGGCCTACTACTTCCGGCGAGATTCTGAAGTGCGCATACGATGGACACTTTACTATCCCATGATGCCACGGGAGAGGAGTTGTCGTTATATTTGAAAATGGCGGAAGGCGGAGACGCGGGAGTTTTAACACTTTTTATTTATTTGTGGTTAAATTGTGTTTGTTTAACATCATATAAGTAAACGAATGACTTGTTAAACGTTTAAATAATATAAATCGCGGGTACAATTTTCTGATTTGGCTGCAAAATGACACTTAAATCATTATTACCGAACTGAATGAGCTAATGCCTGTCAGCTAACGTTAGATAACTCATGTTTCTTTGAACAAAGACGTTTGTTGTTTCGCAGTTGAATGAGATGGCTCGCGCTGTTATGACAGGGTATGTCACGTGACAATAACAACATGGCGCATGTAGTACGTCCGAACTCATTCATACTACACGTATTCATACTATATAGAACGTACTTTTTTAACGGTCGAGAAGTACGTTCTTTTTTAAATGTAGTACCTACTCACATAGTACGCGATTTCGGACGGCAGCCCATGTCTTTCTTTCTTCAGTTGAAAATAAATTAAGGTTTTTGATGAAAACATTCCAGGATTTTCTCCATATAATGGACTTCATGGGGAACCAAACGGTTCAAGGTCCAAATGAGGGTTTCAGTGCAGCCTAAAAGTGAACTACTACTTTAAAGTTGTTCTTTGACATGAACCTTTAGTACTCTATAGGGCACTAACTTTTTTATTTATTTTTTGCATCAAAGTTATAAAATCTTGACTGTCCCTTGTTTTTATCAGCAGGCCTACTTATTCATCAATACTTACTGCTTTACTTTTACTCAAGTATGTTTTGGCAATTTCTTTATTTACAAGTCAGATGGATTTGTTGAGTTCTAATAGTTTGTTTTACGTAGTTTTGTCGATATGAAAGTGAATCATTTACTAAATACTATAGATTTTCACGTTGGTGGTGGGGGACTTGCGAATGAATGGGAGCCCTCTCAAACTCAAAGCTGATTGTACTTCAGCGGATGGCGACACGGTTTGTTTACACTACGTCATCTCATTGCTGATTGGTCAGCGTCAAAACGTAAAGACTGAAGCTGTGGATGAGGAGCTGATCACCCACACACGGTCAGTCAGACTAGGTAAATACAACAAACTGAATCAGACGCATCAGAAACCAAGAGGTAACTTTTCACTCTTCTGAATAATAGATATTGGCTATTAATATAACTAATAAGACCGTTTCAGTCCATCTTGACTGCAGAATGGATGCATTAGTGCACCGGTAAAATATACAGTATGATGCAATCGAACTAACAGCTTACTGCATGAAAAAATCTTCACAAATTAACCTACAGCACCGACATTAACGCGAGTCTATCAATATTTGCATTTATTAGACCGACGTTTATGGTAAGAAAAAATATTTTAAATTGTAGGGTAACGTTATGTTACATTGGACTAGCTAGAGCACTCCGCAAAACAAGGAACAGCCTCATTTATGTCAATATATTAATATAATGAATATATCATTCTACGAAATAAATGCAAATAACGGTACTGTTCGCTATTGTTTCATTTTATTGTATTGTATATTAATCATTCTTATATGTATTTTATAAAATTCATTTAATGACATACCACAAATTATATTCCATCTTCTCTTATTCTATTATTGTGCAGGATTATTATTTTGAAGAAGTAAAGCGTGTGCCTTAGCAAGCTAGGAAGAACCATTTCCACTGGCTCTGGGAAGCACGAACACCGCTAATTTAAATGTTATTCAAATTGTCTGTTTAAATGTATTACATGCCTCGGTTTTGTTCCCTGAATTTGCTGTATTTTAGATTTGTTTTAAGTAAAACGTCGTGTTTTCAGTCTCGAAGCGTCGTGTTTTCATTCATTCACTCGACACGAGTTCCCGCTCATCAAAGACGCACGTTACTGATGATGACCGGAAGTTGTAGTTGTATCTGTTGTAAGAGTTGCATCAGCCCAGAACTGACTGACTGGTACCAGTTTGAGACTGGCCAGACCTCACATTTACTGTTTGAATAATACGTCAGAAGGGTACCTAATTCATCCCTCAGACGTGTTTGTGTTGGCATTTATCATATATAGGCTATCTATAAAATAGTCGTGTATATATATATATATATATATATATATATATATATATATATATATATATATATATATATATATATATATATATATATATATTGTAATTTACTCTGCTAAACAATCAGATTTTTTATTTTTATTTTTTTACAGCTTTTAAACGACTTTTTAGACTGCTATAACAGAAAACGTGTTATGCATATTATGTATACAATTAAATAATATGTTAATCCTCATTATTATTACTACATATTGACTGAATATAATTAAAAAAGAAATATATATATTTATATGTTTAGATAGTAGTTCTGTCTACTCTGCACTTATTGGCTCATCTCTTGTATTCATTAAATTCATCTCTTATGGGAAGTTATCTGCATTGTTCACACAAGTACGAGGCATCTCTGCTCATTTTGGCTAAACAGAAGTCTATCCCTCTGCAAACCAAATAGAGAGCACAGACGCTGAATGACAGGGGTGCAAAAAAAGTTATTGGAGGGCCACAGCCTGGCAGAGTTTAGCTTCAGCCTTAATGAAACACCTGATCCAGATCATCAAGTTCCTCAGGCTGATTTGGAAACCACAGGTATGTGTGTTGGAACTGAACTGCAGGGCTGTGGCCCTCCAGGAATTTAGTTTTGCACCCCTGTTATATGATTTCTAGAGCTGATATGGACATTCCAACAAGGAGCGCATATTTCAAAGTAGAATATCTGGCTATTGTGTTTGCAAGTTTGTGAACTTACTCACACAAGATCACAGCATTAGCTAACCATCCATCCAATCAATTCCTAATAGAATTCATAATAGTGAAAACCTCAACCTTGTTCGGTATGATGAAGCATCTCTGGCTGGTATCTGTGGAGCCTTGTTAAAGGGGACTGTGTGATGGCATTAAGCCAGCTATGTGAGAGGTTCCCAGGTTCATTCACGCGGCAAGTGCCTAAAAGAGTCTGTTTCATAACCATGAACAGTTCAGTTCTCTCGAAGAATGAAGTTCTCATGCTGGTTTCTGCTTGTAATATGGCACCAGTGTTCAGTGGATCCTGTGGACCCTTAAACAGATTTGTAGTATCTCCTTCCTCAGCGGCATGTCTTATTGTTTGGCGGTGAGAAGATATATGTTCCCGTTCTGTGTTTATATGCACTGCATGTAGACTATGAAATGTCCATTTACCCACAGATATCATTTCATGTTTATAGGTCTTATCAGTCTGCTAAATCAAATACAACGTTATTCGATTAATCAAGAAGTAAGTACTGACCCTGATTTAGTAAGAACCTGAGCCTGGGAATGATTATTCCTACAAGGATTTTGCAAATCCCATTATGGGGAGTAACATTAATAAGACTGAATAGGCATTTGATATCTTTCAGTGGTCAAAGGTATCATCAATCATGTCACAAATGCTTTAGAGTATGTAATTGGCCAGTTGTTTTAGGGAAATTCTACTGATTAAACCTTGAATAGGGGTTAGTGGGGTTTGTATTGAAAGTTCAGATTGGGCAAACACATTTACTGAGTTGTAGCAGTACAAAATCCGTTCTGCGGAAAAGATAACAAAAACAACACCTAATGTAAACCAATAGAAGTCCTTACTCTCCTCCTGTTAAGAAGGTTAACCAGTTGGCGGGTCTTTAAGTAAGCCTCTTAGAATCCAGTTGAGTATTTATTTTGAGAAAAAGCCCAATGAGTCACTTCAAAACACTTAACATCTCACTCATCAATGGGTTACATAAACCTTTAATAGACATGATGATGAGTGCTGTTTCCTGATGAATAAGTCTGTGCATTATTGATCAATATTGTAGGGCTGTCAAACGATTAATCGCGATTAATCGCATCCGAAATAATTGTATATATTTAAGAAATATTTTCATGTATATACTGTATATAGATTTATACATAATTTATATTATATATAATTTATATTATATATAAATTAAGGCTGTCAAATGATTAATCGCGATTAATCGCATTCAAAATAAAAGTTTGTGTTTACATAATATATGTGGGTGCACTGTGTATAATTATTTTGCATATATATATATATATATATATATATATATATATATATATAAAAAAAATATATATATATATTTCACACACATGCATGGATATTTAAGAAAAAAATATTATTTAAATTATATATAAATCTATATACAGTATATATATGAAAATATTTCTTAAATATATAGCCTACAAGCATGTGTGTGTATTTAAATATATATAAAATAATTATACACTATGCACCCACATATATTATGTAAACAAACATTTTATTTTGAATGCGATGAATCGTTGACATCCCTAATATAAATAAAAATATATGATATAAATAATATTTTTTTCCTGAAATATACATGCATGTGTGTGTATTTATTTTATATATATATATATATATATATATATATATATATATATATATATATATATATATATATATATATATATAAAAAAACATATAAAATAATTATACACAGTGCACCCACATATATTATGTAAACACAAACTTTTATTTTGAATGCGATTAATCAGCGTATTAATCGTTTGACAGCCCTACAACATTGTTGCTACTAGTCTAGCTTGCACTTCTAGTGTTCAAGCTACAGTGGACCAATGACATTATACTTTTTTTGTCCCAGCTATTAATTTGTTACAAAATTGCTGCCTTCAATTTTTAAGTACAATCAACTTGGATGTTTAAGTCACTTCGAAATGTTCATAAATACTATAATCATAAGCACTGGTTTTGTAAATAAATATATTAATTTCTTTTTGCTCACTACACATGACATTTAAGTTTTCAATGTTTCTTGAAAATGCTACTCAAGAGTACTTGCCACATGTGTGTTTTAAACTAGATTATGGAAAAAGTCATATTTCATTAACCCCAAATCAGAATGTTACAATAAAATGTGTAGGTCTTGTTGGTATGCCAGTTTCCTCAGATGTCGTGGCATTCATGAATTTCTCATGGCCAGATCAAAAGCCTTACAGATTTAATTTACGCCTACGTGTCACCCATACCTCGTGGAGAGCACAAGAAAGAGATTAGCACTGCCGCCCTCGTTGTGGCCTGTTAAAGAGTGTGTGTGCACTGTACGGCCCAAAAGAGTATCTCCTGCTGGGGATTTAGGGGAATATTTTCAAGGCAACTGATATCAGAAGCACACTATAACCTCTAAGGTCAACGCTCCAAGTTTCCTGGTACAAGGAAGACAATTCCAGACTGCTAGATCATTGCCACATTACTATGCTGTACACGTATATTAGTTTCATGATAACAAAAAGCAGTGAGTAGTGAAAGAAAGCAGCCATTGTGTGCGTTGTGTAAGACCACAACTGTGGCTTAAAGTTCTAAGCCGTTGCCCGGACTGAGCTCGATTCAACCCGCTAAGAATCTTGCCCGCTGCTGTGCCAAGTGAAACAAACCACCTTACAGATAAAAAGAGTCTATTTCAGCCCCTCTATTGTACAGTGAATTACAGGGATGTTTCTTCCCCTCCTCCTCTGTCCTCTTTGTCAAACCTGTCTTTGATCAGGACACAGGAGTCTTTGCGAGTATTTCCACAACTTTCATAAAGCCAGTTTTAGCCATTTCATTGTTCTAGTTTTGCTGTTTTTGTGACATGTTTTTTTATAATTGTTAAGTAATTGATCTCTGTCGTGGGACAGGAAATGCGAATAGTCAGTGGCAGTGTGTGTGAAATGTAGGATTAGCGGTTGCAATCAACAGTTGCTCCATGTTCCAACTTGCTTCTGTGTCATTGCATCAGTGTTTGGTTTTGATAGCTGTTGTTACATCTGTGACCTTGTTCGTGCTTGTGTTTCCAAATCATTTTCTGTTAAGCATCACTGTAGAACGTCACCAGTGAGAATGATGACCTAGGTAAAGAGCAGCAGGAACGTCAACAGTGTACTGCGGTACTACTGCTGGCTCAGACATAAACATGACCATGTAACATGATGAGCAAGCAAGAGTGCTTTGGAATCAGACAGCTCTGATAAGGAGTCGAGCAGGTCAATGTGATACAGGGTTCACACAGGACGTTGTGGATCTTGTGGTTAGAGTGCAATAATCAGTTTTACATGTAGTTATAATTGAGCTACAGCAGGTTTTTGTGTAGGTCTAATGATACAAGGAGCATGCACAAGAGAAGTCCAAATTAAACATGATTCAATGACTTGTAAATGTATGTAAAAGCCAATAAGAATAGAAAATCCACACGGTTAGAGAATTTGCGAAAGGGCAAAATAATTATCTTAGATATTGCAATGGGTTTAAAGGGATAGTTCACTTTGATATTCATTTTTGATATGTTTTAGCTTACCTCAAGGGCATCCAAGATGTAGGTGTCTTTGTTTTCACAGTATTTTAAATTTTGATATTTTTAGATCAAACCGTTCTTGTCTATCAGTCATATAATGCAGGTCTATGGTCACCACCTCAAAGAGCATGCACAGAGAAGTCCAAATTAAACATGATTTAATGACTCGTAAATGTAAGTACACATTGATGGCCTAAGACATGAAACAAGCGGTTTGTGTGAGAAAACAAACAGTATTTATATTGTTTTTACCTTGTTACCACAGCCACAAAGCGCCCACGCCCTCAGATGCACTTGGACGTGGCTGTGACCCGAGGTAAAAACGGATACTAAATACTGTTCGTTTTCTCACACAAACCGCTCGTTTCGTGTCTTTAGGCCATCAATGTTACATTTACGAGTCATTAAATCATGTTTAGTTCGGACTTCTCTGTGCATGCTCTTTGAGGTGGTGACCATAGACCTGCATTATATGACTGATAGACAAGAAGTTTGACCTAGAAATATCGAAATTGAAACTTACTGTGGAAACAAAGACACCTACATCTTGCATGCCCTTGAGAGTAAGCTGAAACATCAAAAATTAATTTCAAAGTGACAATAATCCTTTAAACCCAGGTTGCAAAATCTAAGGTAAAATTACTCAATTGATATGGATTCCTATTCCTATTGGCTTGTACATAACTTATATGAATTGCATACAACCTCTATGAAATGCACCAATATGAACATTCTGGTTTAACTTGAACTTGATACCAATAATCCTTTATATTTGAAAGCCAATAACTGATATATTGGCTGATAAAGCCAAGTTGTTATATAATTTTTGAGAGCTTGATTACAAAAACAGAGTCTCACCATTAATCACTCACAGACTTCAATCATATTTCAAGCAATTCAAAACCATGATGGTGAACAGTGTGCATCTGAAGATGTCTTCAGCTAAAGGAAATAATTCATAATATATCGATGGCAGCATAACGATTGCGGTCATTCAGCAAGTATACAATAAATTGATTTGAAAGTAACAAGCGAGTGAATTTATAATATTACAAATTATTCTCATTTTAAACAAATGCTGCTCTTATGAACTTTCTTGACTGTTTCTACAACTGTTTTCAACATTGATAATAATAACAATAAGAGATGTATCCAAATGTAATAATATTTCACATTGGTACGGTAGTGTTATTTTTTTAAAAATATACTCGAAAATGAAAAAATGAATGTAAATTCAACACTTTTGTCCTCTATCGCTTGATGTTGTCTTTGTCATTATTTTTTCATTTTGTTAATCATGTCAGATTCCAAATTCCCATTTTAGACACGGAACTCTTCCTCTGAGAGTTCCCGGGCATCTTCTATAGTTCCTTGTGCGGTAGGAATTCTGAGAAGGAAAATGTGAACGATGTCATGACTAGACTGGTTCATCCAACCTAGCCAAACATACTGGCTTGGGCAATGACTCCCACACACACAGACACACCTCAAATGTTACTAACGATTCCTTCCTGTTTTATGTGCTCTTTCAGTAAAAGAGAGCTCCTGGGAACCAGCACAACAAAGAACCGTACCAGGATTTGACACCTAATTCCATATTAACCATGGTGGACAAACTCGCCGCCTTTCTGGACACACGCGTGCTGCGTCGTTCGTGCTTCTGAACTGCTCTGGGGAGGAAACGCGGTTCGCTCTGGTGTCTGTCCACTCTTGATCTGGTGTGCTACCCGAGGACGGCTCCACACTTGGCGCTGGAGCGTAGTGTGCTGGCTGGGGAGGTTGCGGGTAGAGAAGGCTGGTCCTGCTGCTGTCTTGTGCTTCCTCGGTGGCCGCACTTTCCCTCTACTGCTTGCTGGACTGTGCTACTGAGCAGAATTTGGTGCACCGAGTCCCTAAGACCGGGTCTGCTTACTTGTACAGCTATGTAACAGTAGGAGAAATCTGGGCCTTCATCACTGGTTGGAACCTCATCCTCTCTTACGTTATAGGTATGTGGACTGTACTGATGATCATCTTAAAGAAATTCACTGGAAGTGTAACTGAATGAAAGCTGGTTCTTGTTTTCAGGCACAGCTCAGTGTGGCGCAGAGCTTGGAGCTCTGCGTTCGATGATTTGATCGAGCAGAAGATCTCCAACTTCTTCAGGGCTTCCATGGCCATGAAGGTTCCTGGGAAGGTTCTTGCGGAATATCCGGACCTGTTTGCCCTCATTCTCATCCTGCTACTCACTGGTGAGAAATTGAAAAACTTAAAATTGTTATTTAAATGAGGCATTTGAACAAGTAAGGATTTTCATCATTAACTGTGCTCAACTAGCAGAAAAGCAGAGATAAACAAAAACTAATTATGATTAGGGATCCAGATATAAAAATTCTGGCTAAAAGCCATAAGCATAACCAATAAGTTATTGATTTAAAAATTCTACACTATTTTGTGTGAATAAATGAAGAAAAAAAAAAAAAACAATTGTTGTAGCCCTCAATCGGGTCATGGGGTACTATCCGACCCAATTCAACTTTTAGTAACCCTTGTGCATCCTTATGGACATTTTTGTCCTTTTCAGTTTTTTTTTTTTATCACTTTGCCTGTGTTAAAGCTAACTGCAAAAAACTTGCCACAGGTGTGTATTTTTATTGGAATTTTACTATTTCACCATCATTTACTTAAAAAAATATTTTTTGCATTATGTACAAAAAATACTCCCTCTCAGCACCTTTTGGACAAAAATGTCCCCATTGAAACCCATTAAAACTGCCATTTTTAATCCCCAGTTCAGTTAACTATAAAATTATGCAATCTTTGTTAAGAGGCTTTCATTCTGATGACAAGGCTTCAAAATTTTATTTTTTACTATTTTTTATCAGATGGTGCCATTTTTTTTAAGTTTGGCCTATAAAACAAATATCGCTTTATTCCTGTTTTCTGCTTCGGCATACTAAAGAGCCAACTGGATAAATTATGCAACAATATTTGTGTGGTTGTGTTGGTATGGATGTCAGAGTGTGGTTAGTATGTGTGTTTTAAAAAAAATATGTGTACGTGTGTGTTTGTAATACTGAGAGAGAAAACTGCAAAAAACAAAGTCCAATCACTGTGAGCACCAGTTGGGTTTGCTGGCACCCAATGGGAAAATATGTTACCGAACAGCTCTATTAAGCTTTTGAGATATCATCCTCAAATTTGGAACACAACCTATTTACATTTATGGCTTTGATTTTATTGCAGTTTTAAATTCAACCTGATTTATAAAATAAATATTTGATATAAAATATTTTTTATAAATAATTTTCATAAACTTATACCTATATAACTTTGTTTTGGATTTACTTATTATTATTTTTTACTTCAGCAATAATCTGCAAAGGGTCTTCTTTAAAATGATACCAAGCTTAAGTCTGTGCTCCAAAGTGTCACATTTTTATGACAGTTTTTTAACATGGACATTTTTGTCCTCTTTTTACCTATGTGTAACTTTTTTTCAATTGATGCACAAGGGTTAATTAAAAAAAAGGTTAATCTCAGTGGAAAAAGATTTTGTGACTTTCTTACATTATCTATCTATCCACACACACACACACACACAAAAACGGGCTTGATTTCGGTTGTTCTGTAGGTATGTAAGAAAAAATGTTTACACTTCTGGTCTTCAGGGTCAATATGACCCCACATTGAAATGAATGGGAAATGTGAATAAAACGAAATATATTTTCTTCATTTGTCCAAAAAAAAAAAAAAATCCGGCATAAATCAGAAAATTTTACACCGGAAATGAAAGCCTAATACTAAAGCATAAATGCAATGTATCATAAAAAAATATATTTCATATGCAAGCTAATGGTGTAATTGTGTGGTATATGGATACAAAAGTACTTTATATCTCCAAAAACACAGCATTAATGCATATATGAGAGAAGTAAACAAAAAAAATTATATATTATTTGTATGATTAAAAATGTTTTTTTTTTGTACAATTACTCAATCAATTGTTTGCCAGAAGTGTGAACAGGAAATGAAGACCATTTGCAGGTTAAATCAGACATCACAACAATAATTCAGACATCACAACAATGTGGATATCTCATTTGGAGATTGGCTATTAGTGTCTAGTGTTGGTGTTTAAATACTAATTTTAAGTGAGCATTAGATGATGAAAAAAAAGTAACGGGTAAATAATGGAAATGTGCATTTTAATAATCTTTGATATTTAACAAATAATGTTTACAGTTTAATTAGTCCTTTTTATACCTGTAAACGTGTGAGTAAAAAAACAAACTAATGTAAATTATTAAAACATTTCCTCCTCAGGGCTGCTTGCGTTTGGTGTAAGCGAGTCTGCTCTGGTGAACAAGATCTTCACTGGGATCAACCTGATTGTGCTGGGCTTTGTCATCATCTCTGGCTTTGTCAAGGCAACACCGCAAACTGGAACCTCACATATGAAGACTTTATCAATGATACAAACATCACAGAACCAGAGTAAGTTTCAGCCACAAGCTGTGGAGCAAATGAAGATCTCTTCCAGTTGTGTGGGGTGGATAATGTGATTTTCTTGGTTAAGATTTGACAAGTCCATTCTGTTCTCACAGACGGGTAGAAAGTATATTTGGAAGTGGAGGTTTCCGCTCCGTTCGGCTTCAGTGGCGTCTTATCTGGCGCGGCCACCTGTTTTTACGCCTTTGTTGGCTTCGATTGCATTGCTACAACAAGTACGTCTCATAAACGTTGCAGTTTTAGAGCACGAAAACTGATTGCTGAACATTTTGTTTTTGTTTCTCCTTAAGCCATCTGCAGAGTGAGTCATAATGTATGTGGTTCGATTTAACCTTGTTTTTTCCGGTAGGTGAGGAAGCCAAGAACCCAATGCGCTCCATCCCTGTGGGCATCGTGGCCTCTTTGCTCATTTGCTTCTTTGCTTACTTTGGTGTGTCAGCTGCTCTTACTCTCATGATGCCTTATTACAAACTCAACACCCAGAGTCCCCTGCCCAGAGGCCTTCAGTTACGTGGGCTGGGCACCGGCACGCTATATTGTAGCTGTGGGTTCCAGCTCTGTGCCCTCTCGACAAGGTAACTCAAGGACTTTACTGATTGTCTTGTAATGTTTTGCGTTCAACATTTGAATTGGTTTTATTTATTTTTTAGCTTGTTGGGCTCCATGTTCCCCATGCCTCTAGTGATCATCGCTATGGCCGAGGACGGACTGCTCTTCCGTTCCCTTTCCAGGATGAACAAGAGAACCAGAACTCCACTGCTGGCGACTGTTGTGTCTGGAATAGTTGCATGTGAGTGACGTTCTTTGGTCTTTTTTTGGTTCGTGTTCCAGCATGTCCTAAATTTGCACAAATTACAGGCGTCTCATAATTTTTGTTAGAGATGCAGCACAACCACAGCCAATCAGAACATAATATACGGTTATGTGGATTTTGGACCTATGAGATTTCACTGTGGGCGGGGCCACCCACTGCAACACTGCGGAAATGTGAGAGAGTGTGTTGTCGTGGCTGCTACTGTATAAAATGTACATGGTAGCTATGGTTAGGATCTGGCATGTGATCTCTTAAAGGTGGTGGATGGTGTTATGTAAGATTTGAAATGTTATGGCTGGATAAGGTTTGAAACTTGTTTGTTTTGTCTTCTTTTAGCTCTCATGGCATTTCTGTTTGATTTGGCTGCATTGGTTGACCTCATGTCCATAGGAACATTGCTTGCATACTCTCTGGTGGCCGTGTGTGTCCTCATTCTCAGGTATGGTAAAACCTGCTCCACAAATACTAAACAATGGGTCCACTATTATATACTGCTTAAAGGTTTTAGAGAGGCCATGCTGGGAATTAATGTTTCCCTGTGAATATATAATGTGAAATCCCAAAAACTGTCATTTTTTTATTTTTACATGACTAGTTTCCACTAGGGCTGGTCCGAATCCATTAAAAAGAAAAAAAAATTATAATATTTTTTTTTCAGCTTTGAAGCTTTAATGAACATTCGAATATTCGAAGCTTCGGAAATCGCTATATATCTGTCTGTCCGTTTGCATTTTCATTATTTTCGAGAACTGTTCATTCAAACGACTTCACAAGGAAGTGCAGTGTTCGTATTCCGAATGCAATAGCGATAGACAGGTGAGAGACGCGACACGGTGAGGAAGAATAAACTTTTAATAAACTACAGAACAGCGCGAGCGGAAGCGGCGAGCTAAAAACTAGAATTTAATTTAATAAAAACTTATTTTAAATAAAACATAAAAATGAATTTTAAATAAATAATAAAATAATAATAAAAATAAAATATTTATAAAATAATATAAAAAATAAAAATAATAAAAAAACCTAATAACTTAAATACAGAAAATCTAAATTGTGACGTGACGTCCCAAGTAAAATCTCAGTCTCGCTGTAAATTAACTTACATTGATAATAACTAGGGCTGTCAGTTAAATGCGTCTCTAATGGCGTTAACGCGAACCCATTTTAACGGTGTCAATTTTTTTCTATCGATCCGAATTAACAGTCTTTCGGCCTGAGCAAACTTTGTCGTTTTCTTTCACATACTTCGCAACAGCACAGGGCATGCTCGCGCTGCGCTATGAAACCCATTAATTTCAATGGCTTGTGCCGTGTGAGACGTTTTGTCAGTACGCGAACCAAAGCGCAAGCGGATCTAGCTAGACCGTAAACAAAACAACAGGCACGCCGCACACACAAGTTTGGGCTTGCAGCCGGCCAAATAGTTGGTTAACGTTACATTTTGAGTGGATGACGAGCGCAAGACGCCAAAATGGATGCCAATAAGATTCTGAATGGAAAGTTTAGTTTTAAAAAGTTGCCAAATGGTTCCAATGACAAGACCAAAGTGATCTGTGCCTCTGAATATCAGCATTTCTTTCACCCTTTTATTGATGGACAGTTACATTGTGTGAGAGATTATTTGCTCTAAATGCTGCATTAAACATCTTGCTGTATGTAAAATGATTGACAGTGCTGCATGTTGTGGGTTTCTGTATGAAGTTTGACTCACTGCCAAACTTTTTGTCTCTAGATATCAGCCAGGCAACCTGAGTTCTTCCAGTCAGACTGAGAAACTGGTGGAACTGGTCGGTGGTGAGAAAGTGGCCGTATGTGGAGACAGTGGAGATGAATATGGAACAGAGCTGGATGACAATCCCCGTAAAGAGAATTCTCCCTGAAACTCCTCCTGTTTCCCTCCAAGGACTTTCCGAACCGAAAATGTCAGGAGCTATCGTGTACGGCACAACTGCTGTTATCTGTGAGTAAAGATTTTGCTTGTCACTTCTTGATAAATCTAGCTACTATTAAAGGTTTAGTTGACCCACCGCCTAAAAAATGCAGTTTAAAAGTGTGAGTTAGTCTAAATAAATAGAAACGCTAAAAAATAAAACCGTCTTTTTATATGGTACAAGTGGATTGAAGCATCCCAACATTATAATGTACAGAATGAATGGATATAAAGATTACATTTAAGTGTTATTAAATCATTCGTGTTTTTAAATATTAACTTGAGTTGAGCGTCAAATGACTGGAAACAAAATCTAAATGTAAAAATGCAGGAATTGAGCATGCAAAAATGAAAAAGTAGTAAACAAACACTAGTATTCAATTCAATTTTTTTAATTAATATTGTATTCAGTGAGGACACATGAAATAAATAAAGTCACAGTAAAGACATTTAATGTTACAAATATTTCAATTTTAAATAAATGCAGTTTTTTAAACCTTCTTTTCATCAACGAATTCTGAAACAAAATGTATCATGATTTCCACAAAAATACTGTTTTCAACATTGCTAAATACATTTTTGTCTCTGAGCACCAAATAAGCATATTACAATGATTTCTAGATGAAAATTTCATAGGAAATATATTTGCAATTGCAATAATATTTCCGATTTGACTTTGAGCAAAAAAATACTTGATGAATACATGATAAAAGACCCAAACTTTTGAATAGTAGTGTATTTCCACTACATTTGTATCTGTGTTTATTGGTATTATCTGATTCAGGGATGTTGATAATGAGCTGAGCTGATTATGGACTAATTCCAATATCCTCTTGTCTGTCTAGCTGCGCTGATCACGGCGCTGTGTGTGGTATTGGCTCTGTGTCTGGAAGCCATCGTGAATCTTGAGATTGTGTGGGTGGTGACGTGTGTCATTACTGGTCCTGCTGTGCATCCTGTGTGTCATTGTGATCTGGAGGCAGCCTGAGAGCAAGGAAGCTCTCACCTTCAAGGTACCAGATGTCCTTGTTATTGAATTTGCCTATTTATTATGCCATAAATCTTTGCCCGGGCTTGAACGTAAGCACTGAACTTACGTAAAAGGAAATGCGCTATTAGAACACAAAGACTGAAAGGGAGAGTTCACCCAAAAATGCATTTATTCACCCTGATGTCATTCCAAACCTGTATAACTCTTTCTTCAGCTGAACACCAAATACTTACTCTATTAAAGGCTGGAATACAGTACATTACGTTTGCCCTAATTTACAGCCTGGATGAGTTGACACTAATTCCCAAAAGTCACAGACTCTAATGTATAATGCCTTGTGTTTTAAAAGCCTCAAAGGGTTAGTTCATCCAAAAATGATGAATTACTCACTATCATGTTGTTCCAGACCCATAAGAATTTCATTCATCTACGAAACACAGCTGAAGATGTTTTTTATGAAATCTGAGAGCTTTCTATACCTCCATTAAATGTCTATTCAGCCAAAAATATTGGTAGTTCAAAGTGTTCTTTAAGAGCTCATAAAATAGATCCAAGTGAATCTAGTGGTTTAAAGTCTTCTAAAGAGACACAATCACCTTATATGATTAACAAATTTAATTTAGGCTTTCATTCACATATAATGACCCAACATATATGATCATATATGATATGATAGCCACATATATGATTAGCCAACATGCATAGAGCACTGAAAAAATCATTTACAGATGATATGTCATTCCAAATGTCATCTGTCGTTACTAACCAATAAGACTTCCGTTCATCTTTGGATCTTTTTCATGAAATCTGCTGCATCAAGTCTACGCAACTACCAATTTGACGCTTCAAAAGGTTCATAAAGAGATAATAAAACGAATCCGTATGAATAAAGTGGTTTAGTCCGAATTTTCTAAAGATATTTAGGTCGCTTTATATGATGTACAGATTGAATTTAGGCTTTTATTCACATATAAAGCCTGTTCAGTGAACATATAAAGAAGCTCAACCGAACCTGCTTGATCCACAATAACAAACCTCATTGGTTCTTGCACGTCAAATGAACATGCTTGAGTTGTGTTGTTCAATGTTTGTTAATATATGAATAAAAGCCTAAATTAAATCTGTTCATCATATAAAGAGACTCTTAAAAATGTGGACTTAAAAGGAGTAGTTCACTTTTAAGAAAACTTTTGCTGATAATTTACTCACCCCATGTCATCCAAGATGTCCATGTCTTTCTTTCTTCAGTTGAAAAGAAATTAAGGTTTTTGATGAAAACATTCCAGGATTTTTCTCCATATAATGGACTTCAAATGGGAACCAAACGGTTCAAGGTCCAAAAGATGTGCATTCATGACTCTCCTGTTCAACTCGTTCATCAAAATAAACAAATCTTTCCCGAGTCAACTTGTTCATTTTGTTCGTTGAATGAACTAAATGACACGTAAAAGATTCATTTATTTTGATAAACGAGGAGAGTCACGAACGCGCATCACAGAACAGAGCAAGACGACCATTTGAGATTATAAAACTTAAACTTTGTTATTTCTTTTTAAATGAGCGATCATTTCGCTTGATAAGACCCTTATTCAGTCGTCTGGAATCGTTTAAAGCCCTTTGAAGCTGCACTGAAACTCTCTTCTGAACCTTGAACAGTTTGGTTCCCATTGAAGTCCATTATATGAAGAAAAATCCTGGAATGTTTTCATCAAAAACCTTAATTTTTTTTCGACTGAAGAAAGAATGACATGGATATCTTGGATGACATGGGGGTGAGTAAATTATCAGCAAAAGTTTTTTTTTAAAGTGAACTCGCTCTATTCATATGGATTAGTCTTACAATAACTTTTTGAAGGGTAAAAGTGGTATTTGTGAACTGTCCCTTTAAATGTAAATCGTTCTGTGCGCAGGTGCCTCTGTTACCTTGGCTGCCTCTGTTCAGTATCTTTGTCAACATCTATCTCATGATGCAGCTGGACATGGCCACCTGGTGCCCGCTTCACCGTGTGGATGGCCATCGGTGAGTACATCTGTTGTGTGATAACGCAATGTTTGTTTCTTTGATTCCAAACCTCCCATTTCTTCTCTCGTGTCCGTTCCCAGGTTTCATAATCTACTTCGCCTACGGTATCCGGAACAGCACAGAGGCCATGAACAGCTCCCTCCGAAAATACGAGCCAGCTCTTCAGAACAAAAGCCCCATATATCTAGGCGTTGAAGAGAGCGAAGTGGAGGGCATTTCCCCTTGATGGGGAGAGTGAACCACGGGCATATCGTTCGTTAAAGTCTATATTTGATGTCTCATTTATTGAAGAGACTGCCCCAAACATCTCAATTGAAGAAAAAGGATTTCTCATCCTCTCAAAATTGTCAGGTCCCTCTTAGAAAATCCCTAAGAGTTTTCCGTTAGAGGTCGTCGTGCAGCTTTGGCGCTTCAGTACTGTAGATGCTGGTTTAAATGTCCCTGTGGCTGCTGCTGTAATCACTAGTACTGTTATGGCTAGATTGTCTGGCGGACAATGAGCTAAAGGGTATTTTGTTTTTCGTGTTCGAGCTCCAAAAGCGTCTAAACAAAAGCGTTTGGATTCTGAATCCAAAATGGTCTCCTTCTGCATGGTTTTTCAGCATGAGGACCTGAATTACAACAGGGACCCCTAGTGTTCACCGTGCAGAATGTGAAATGGCAAGGGAGAATCGGTGGTCATTTGTTACTGTCAGATTGAAGAATTGAAAATTAAGAGTTATTGGACGTTATAAAATCCCATGTGTGTGAGTTGAATGTAAGACTGCATGGATAGAAAACGGTTTTCTATTTCCTAAGAATGACGGTGATGTCAGCCCTGCTGTATGTTGCGATAGTGATATAAAATGATTGTTTTTTAATGTGTGAGTTTTGAATGGACCATGAGGTTGCGCCAGTTTTACAAAATACAAAATTATTTTTTAATTTAGGGGGAGTTTTTATATGAGCATGTATACTTTACCCATCCATACGACTTCCTTAAACTTGATGATTTTACTCAAGCAGTATAAACGGATAACAGTTATTGAAGTTCCTTGATAAGTGCTGTTTCTGCCAAAACTACTTGCACTGATGTTCAAAATTTAGTTGTCTCTTGTTTTTTTTTATCAAAAGTGACAGTAAATACAGCCTTTGTGAGAATAAGAGACTTAACTTTTGAACATTAGTGTATCTAGGTTATCCCTACCAATGTAGAAATAGAAACCGCCACGACTTGAAAGCTACTTATATTGTTTGAAGGACATCCCATATTGATATTTTATTTTGAACAGTATTAGCTGTGATTTTCGATCGTTACAGTGCTAACTTTGTTTGTAAGGTTAGTCTGCAATAATAACCAACTCACAGGTCAAGGGTTAAACCTAAACTTGCCTGAAGACTGAATACATAAAGAAACAAGCCTTTCTGAAGGTGTAGATACTTGAGAAATAAGTGTCAGTATTTTTCATCAGATTTCTTTTGTTTTAGTTTCCATTGAAACTTGTTCTTGGCAGCTTGGCTGTCGAAGCTCATATCTACTTTTGTTCTTTATTGTAGAGAATTTGTAATGTAGTCGTCGAAAACTAGTTTACGTTTGATCAAACTTGTACTCTCTCTCTTCATACCTTTTTTGATATATTATTGTATAAATATTTTATCCATCCGGGATGCTGAAATTCAGCACCTTTTTTCAGCTGGTTTTTGTTGGTTGTGCAAAAACATTTTGTGTAACCTAATTTTATTCTGATAATCGGAGAGCAATGGAGATTTGTCTACAGGACAGAACAATAGAATAGTTGTTTTAAACCACTATTTGTAAACCCATTTCTTGTCTTTAATATATTAACATTCTAACTTGATTAGAAGCATATTTTTGTATAGCTTTACTATATATTTGTTTCACGATCAGCTGAAAATTGTTTTGTTTACATGTAACACGCATGTAAACGCATTGGTATCTGATCCCAGGCATTCGTTGGAGATGCATTTCTCCTGTAGATCAGTGCCTGAAGTTTTTCATAAAGATGGTTGTAGATATAGACCAAGTCATTTGCTTAAGAGCTACTCTTGCAGTGTTGAATATGTTTGTTGATCAGTTTATGAATTTATATATTTTGTTTGTCCTTGGGTTTTTTAAACTGTAAATATTCATGCCATGTACAAAGAAAATGAGCTGTATTATAAAGATTCTGTTCATGTTTTTTTCTTTTTTAAATAAAATGTTTCACAAAACAATTGTTTGGATACAATGATCATTTTTAGACAGTTTTTGTCACACGTTTTATTGATAGTTCATCTCATCTCCAACAAGATCAATAAATACACAGTTGATAGTCTTTTCAGTCGGCTAAATGACATTATTAGTCTGTAAGTCAAAAATTGTACATTTTCTCAGCAGCTAACTGTTACTAACCTCAAGTGACAGGCAACAGAACGAAAGAGTGAACCTCTTTGGGAAGAACTTTGCCAGAAAAAAATAGGGACGTGATTTTTCAGTGCTTTACAAATAAGTACGTTGGTAAAGTGTCCACAGATACCATGACGCACTTTAAACGAGAAAAAGGCGGGAAACTTAAATGAGGCTCTCTATTGCGTGTTTTTGGAAGGTTTATAGCTGATCTCCGAGATTTGAATGTATCAATTTAAAATGCTTACGTTGATTTACGTATTGAATCATTTAACAATTTAAAAATACACAAGGGTGCCCCCTGAAGGATAGAAGAAGGTGTTGCATTCCCTGTGATCAGCCTCTTGTCAGACAATGTGTTTGACCATAAGGAACAGATTTTCTCCCTCTACTGTTTAATTCTTAAAATTAAAGGTCCCTAAACAGCCAGCTCACCAAGGCTGCATTTAACTGATCAAAAATACATTAAAATTGGTAATTGTGAAATACCATTGCAATTTAAAATAACTGTTTTCTATTTTAAAGGGATAGTTCACTTTGAAATTAATTTTTGGTATGTTTTAGCTTACCTCAAGGGCATCCAAGATGTAGGTGTCTTTGTTTCCACAGTATTTTTAATTTTGATATTTTTAGGTAAAACCGTTCTTGTCTGTCAGTCATATAATGCAGGTCTATGGTCACCACCTCAAAGAGCATGCCACAGAGAAGTCCAAATCACACATGATTTAATGACTCGTAAATGTAAGTACACATTGATGGCCTAAGACATGAAACGAGCGGTTTGTGTGAGAAAACAAACAGTATTTATATATTTTTTACCTCTTGTAATCACAGTCACATCCAAGTACTCTGAGGGCAAGGACACTTCTGTCTGCGCAAGCGCTGGAAAGCCCCAGAAGTGATCTCTCGTGCGTGTACTTCACTTATTGTTTACACAGAGATTTCAGAAGTGTTACCCTTGCCTTTACTGTGAAGATCCAAACATTTTTAGATAACACAGGAAATTGAAATGGAAGACGATTTCGATATATCAAAAGACAACGTTGATTTTTTTCTGCAACCGCACAAGAGATCACTGCCACGTGCCTTTAGATTACTTGGACTTGTCTGTGATTACAGTACAAGAGGTAAAAACGATATTAATACTGTTCGTTTTCTCACACAAACCGCTCGATTTCGTGTCTTTAGGCCATCAATGTGTACTTACATTTACAAGTCATTAAATCAATGACTTTAATTTGTCATTCATAACATCAATGAGTTTAATTTGGACTTCTCTGTGCATGCTCTTTGAGGTGGTGACCATTGACCTGCATTATATGACTGGCAGACAAGAACGGTTTGACCTAAAAATATACAAAATTGAAAATACTGTGGAAACAAAGACACCTACATCTTGGATGCCCTTGAGTAGCTAAAACATATGTAGCTAAAACATATGAACAATTTATTTCAAAGTGAACTATCCCTTTAATATGTGATGCAAAGCTGAATTTTTAGGATCATTACTCCAGTCTTGATCCATGTGTCACATGATCCTTCAGAAATCACTATAATATGCTGATTTGCTGCACAAGAAACATTTATTATTATCATTATTGAAATAGTTGTGCCGCTTAATATTTTTGTGGAAACCATTATGCAGTTTATCAGGATTCTTTGATGAATAGAAGGTTTAAAAAAACAGGATTTAGAAATATTTTAACCTTTGGTGAATTTAATGCATCATCATTCTCTTAAAAAAATGGAATTAAAGGAAATTACTATTCATGAGTATCTTCATTGAACACATTAGGGGCCTTTTAATGGGATGTTTGTGTTAGATTGGTGTGGTCCTCTTGTACATGATCCATCATTGCTGGATAAACTTTTGGTGTAAATATTGGGTCTTTGCTCCAAAAGTTCAGTTTCTGCAATCTTTTACTTAAACAGTTCTCACAACTCAGTTCTCCAAGCTCCATCGTGCCGGGTGAGATCCGAGTAGACTCACCAAAGCTCCAGTTAATTCACATTTGCTCATTATTTGGACTTTTAGGAGAATAAGAACTTTATTCAAAGTAACTATGAAAGCAAAAAAACATTGATTGAGGGGATGAGAGTTTTTGTGGGGCTGCAGTAGTGGGAACGTCAAGCTGAGGGAGATCGACAGCACTGGTTTTGCATGATACGCCGACAGGAGTCTCTTGATCAACAGAGGCAGCGGCGGTCGCTCTTGGTCACCTCCTCGGACGAATGCACCACGTTGGGCACGAAACCGCTCTCTGACGCCCTCCCAGCCCTCTTGGATGGTGATGTCACCACATTTGACCAGCTCGAAGATGTCACGTGTCAGCTCCGTGAAAGCCCTCTCTACATTTATGGAGTCGCGGGCCGAGGTCTCCACGTGAGCGCATGCCGTAAGCGGCTGCCAGTTTCTCTGCCTCCTGTTGGCTCACCTGCCGCTGCGGCTCCAGGTCACACTTGTGGCCGACCAGTAAGAAGACGATGCTGTGCGGCTGCACGTGACTGCGCGCCTCCTCCAGCCACTCGTGGACATTTTGGAAGGAGCGCCGGTTGGTGATGTCGAAAAGCAAAAGGCCACCCACTGAATTACGATAATAAGCCCTTGTGATAGATCTAGATCACACACAGAGGAGAAGAACACACGATGTCAGACAGCTGGGAGAACATCGTTGCTACAACAGGGCAAAATTCATAATGGCATGTAAAAAAGAATAAATTGATATGTTAAAAGAATATTAAACTTAGCATGGAAATACTCAATAGCCTGTAACAAAGCTATTACAGGGAAATGGTTACAACCTGAAATTCTAGAAATTAGTGGAATACTATATTAAATATTCATGATAGAAAGACTAACAATGAATCAATCGGAGATATTCTGGTTATGGGCAGGATGAGTGGATTATATTCTGTGAACACTGTGAACACAGACCCCTTTAATTAAGATGTGAGTAGAATTGTCCTGTGAACATATGACCATTTCCAAAATATGTACATTTTATGTGTTAATATGCACATTTAAGAGGCTAATATGTCCATTTCATGAGCTAGTATGTACATTTTAGGTGGTAATATGTACATTTTAGGTGCTGATTTGTCCATTTTAGGAGCTAATGTGTCCATTTTAGGTCCTAATATGTGCATTTTAGGTGCTAATATGTCCATTTCATGAGATAATGTGTACATTTTAGGTGGTAATATGTACATTTTAGGTGCTAATATGTCCATTTCATGAAATAGTGTGTACATTTTAGGTGGTAATATGTACATTTTAGGTGCTAATATGTCCATTTTAGGTGCTAATATGTCCATTTTAGGTGCTAATATGTCCATTTTAGGTGCTAATATGTCCATTTTAGGTGCTAATATGTCCATTTTAGGTGCTAATATGTCCATTTTAGGTGCTAATATGTGCATTTTAGGTGCTAATATGTCCATTTTAGGTGCTAATATGTCCATTTTAGGTGCTAATATGTCCATTTTAGGTGCTAATATGTCCATTTTAGGTGCTAATATGTCCATTTTAGGTGCTAATATGTCCATTTTAGGTCCTAATATGTGCATTTTAGGTGCTAATATGTCCATTTCATGAGATAGTGTGTACATTTTAGGTGGTAACATGTACATTTTAGGTGCTATTATGTCCATTTCATGAAATAGTGTGTACATTTTAGGTGGTAATATGTACATTTTAGGTGCTAATATGTCCATTTTAGGTGCTAATATGTCCATTTTAGGTGCTAATATGTCCATTTTAGGTGCTAATATGTCCATTTCATGACCTAGTATGTACATTTTAGGTGGTAATATGTACATTTTAGCCTGTGCTGATATGTCCATTTCAGGAACTAATGTGTCCATTTTAGGTCCTGAATATGTGCATTTTAGGTGATAATATGTCCATTTCATGAGATAGTGTGTACACTTTAGGTGGTAATATGTACATTTTAGATGTTAATATATACATTTTAGGTGGTAATATGTACATTTCAGGTGCTAATATGTACCACTTAGGGACCAATATGCAGCCTTTAGATACAAAAGTGTACCTTTTGAAAAGGTACAGCCCCAGTGACAGCTTGTGTACCTTTTTTTCTGAGAGTGAGGACATTAATCATTAAAATTAAAATGTAATGAACAACATTAAAATTAGGACAGGACATAAATAGCTTCTACCTTTTTAAAATAGCCAGTTTTTAGTTAGCAGGTTGGTTGCAGGGGAGGAGCATTCTTATTTGTAAGAGTATTTGGTCAAATTTTTGTTTAGTACAGGTCCAGGAAAAGTCATCAATGTTTTTTGGCTTGTTTCCCTGGAATAGGGATACTGTAAATTTGAAATGCATTTGTCCAATAAAAATATTTTCTGCCAATGTTTAGATGTACACTAGCATATAAATAGCCTGAACAAGCATAGACTAAAAGCCACAAATCTTTTGAACTTGTTAAACAACTATAAGGCAGTGTATGTAGCTGCCAAAGCACACAGATGTACCTGAATCTCTCTTGGCCTGCCGTGTCCCAGATCTGAAGCTCGATGCGTTTGCCCGGTTCAATCTCCACCAGACGGGAGAAGAAATCTACGCCAACAGTAGGATCAGACACCTGTGCAAAACGTCCTTCTGTGAAGCGTCTGATCAAACAAGACTTCCCCACTGTGGAGTCGCCAATGACAATCAGCCGGAACTGGTACAGCCATATAGCCTCCATATCTTTATCTGTCAAGGAATAACAGTATGCTGTCAGAAAAAATGATAGATTACACTGAGTAAACATAACCATGTACTTAATTGGATGAAGTTCACCAAAACATTTGAATTGTCAAAATGTGCTTATCCTTGAAATATAACTCAAAGACATTATTTATTATTCTGAAAGTCATTTTTATGGATCAGATCATGTAGATGAACACAAACAGCTGAGCCTGCTTTAAATGGGTGAGTATACTCATAGCCTATCATTCAAATATGTGTTATGTATAATTACCTTACTACATATATGATGCGAGACCATTGATTTGAATGGTAGTCCAAAGTATCAAATATATGGTTTTGCAAAATGTCATATAGCCTAACTGAGGTCAAATTGATCGAAATGTAGGCTAATAAAATCTTTTTTTAATTTGTACGAGTAGCCTGTCGTGCCTGCGTTATTTAAATGACATTTTAATATAATTAATACGATTTCATTATAATAAATGTTTAACACGACATCTTTAGTAACCGAACGATAATGAATGTCAGAACAACATCGAGTCTCATTACCGAGTCCCTTAAGCTAGCTAAAGCATAGTAGATGGTCTACTTGCAGGCCTACGAGTTGAGCGTCGCACTTGTTTAGAGAAATCGCTCTATAAATGCATATTATTGAATATGTTGTGTAGTTATTACCTTGGTTATGCTTCTCAGTGTCTGCGGATGGCAAGCCCCATATTCTTCGCTGTCTTTCAGCCAGAAAGCGTGCAACTAGTCGCGCTTTGAATATGCATTAAATGACCAAACGAGTGACCATAGTCGTCTTGGGCGTTTGCATTAAGACCTATTACTTTCAGAATGCCGATAAATTATTTGTAACTTCATATTGTCAATCTAATGATTAGGGATAAAGAGATGTTTGTGGAAATGTGCTGATGAAATGGCAGTATCATCAGCATCATATGGCCTGACTCATCCCTCATCAGTACCATTACCGTAATAACTGATAGAGCGACGCAATGCTGGCCGTGTCTCAAATCTCTGCTGTCACTTTCATGAAGGCTACTTGTTCAAAATAATTATTATGCCAGCTCCCATCACCGCTGCTTCCACATCATTTCATCAAGCATTTTAATATCAGTTGAAAATAAATGGAAACATTTTAATCGAAAAGTTAATTGGAAACAAATACATAAACCGTAATGTGATAATAATAATAAAAAAACAGACAGTGAGTTTGCAAACCTCTTTAAATAACCAGGTATTGTTAAAAACAAACAATAAATCGAAGGATTCAAGTAGCATAAATGAGAAAATGAATAAATAAAGCATATTTACATTAAATTAGAAAATAAAAAAAAACATTAAAATAATTGTAAATGCCACAAATTTGTAAAAATTGTAAAAATAAAATGTAAATAAAAACGTAATATGTAGCCTAGCCTACTCTTCATGCTACATTAGAAACTGTTGCAACCCCCATATTTGGCATATCTTTAAAATATAAAATGTTTAAAGTATAAAATACATTATTATTACTAATTCTTTTCCCACGAAGGGCTAAAAATACATTTGAATCAAACAATTTTAGACGGGGCGTGGCTATGACGCAGATTGATTTAATGGGCGTGGTGTTCCATCATCACTCTATACATGCTCTATACTCTGACAGTATCTGAAGAAGCTGATTTCATCCGTGGCTTTTACCAGTTCTTTGGAGGAAAAACACTTTATTTATTATACTTTTATATTTGTGTTATTTGTTGTTTTTTAATATGTAAACTTTGTTTTCTTGCTCAAGTGTGGAACTAAATGGGAAGGAACCTGTGCTTGTGAATAGCTACTAAGAAGGACGAGCACCGTTTCGAAGTTAACATGAAAACGGTTTGACCTAACCTTTGAGCATTGTAAACTTTTTAAAAGCGCGTGCCTCTTACAAACTGTAATCCTTTAACAACGATCAATGGATAAGCTGTGATAGGCTACATAAGAGCACTCATGTGCTACAAACTTTACCAAAAGTAGGTCACTGCGTTTATGATCCGGTTGCTATTTTTTAAGTCATCATGCAGAAAGAACATTTGTTCAAAGTTCTGGTCATTGGAGATCTCGGAGTTGGAAAAACGTCAATAATCAAGCGATACGTTCATCAGGTATTTTCTCAACATTATCGCGCGACTATTGGAGTGGATTTTGCTCTTAAAGTCCTTCACTGGGATAAACAGACGGTAGTCCGGCTGCAGTTATGGGACATAGCAGGTATACATCATATTTCTATGTTAAACTTTTTGCTTTGGGTCATGCTTTATTAAGATGTTACATTACTTAGGGTGCAAAATGCATTAAAGTAATGGATATAGATTTGAATATTTGTCTAGTATGACAAATCATAATAAGGTTTGCTATTGCCTTTCTGAAATCTCTTCCCACTGATTTCCCTTGTGTGAATGTGAAGGAATGTGTCTTGTGTTCATCTCAGCTAGTCTCATACTCGTGCTAAAGTCACATGAGAGTTAGAGAGTCACACACTTACACACACACACACCACAGATAAATGTATTGGTTCTTAGACACACTAAATGATTAAAAACATGATGCTATTTGTGTCTGAGTGTTGTTTGACCTCCAGTTTGCCATCCCACATTTGTCACAGGACAGGAGCGCTATGGGAACATGACGAGGGTTTACTATCGGGAGGCCGTGGGAGCCCTCATAGTATTTGACGTGACCAGAGCCTCCACGTTCTGATGCGGTGCAGAAATGGAAAGACGACCTGGACATAAAGGTCACTCTCAGCAATGGCAAACCTGTCCCAGCTGTGCTTCTAGCCAACAAGTCTGACCAATCACGTGAGGGGCTGCGTTCCCAGATTCCAAAGCTTGACACATTCTGCAAAGAGAATGGATTTGTGGGCTGGTTTGAGACCTCTGCAAAGGTGAGGAGGGGTATATTTTGCGACCCTATAAGCAAGATCTGACCATACTATATGAGAAACCCCCCCCAAAAAAATTGCTTAGTAGTTGTTGTGTTCATGATGATCCATTGGTTCTGCTCTATTTTCACAGATACAGAATCAGGAGTTGTGTATGTTTGCATTTAGAACAAATACAGCAAGAATGCATTGTGCTCATTAGCAGTAAGGCCTCTGTTTTACTATCTACAGCCCTACTTTAATGAGTTACACAGTTGTGTGAAAGGAGAATGATGTGCATAAGGCAGATGGGGCTATAAAGTGGTTCCTGGAATAAATATAACACAATAATGTCTGAAATATTTTAACTCTAGATCACCCTAAACCACATTATGAGTGTGCATTACCACAACCACATTTTTACTTGTTAATACAATTTTTAATTCTACTATGCAGTTTGCAACTGCCTTGCCTATATATTTTCATATATAATGAAAATATATAGCCCATTCACACCATGAGTGATAACTATCATTCTGTTTATTCTAAGCGCACGCTTCAGTATGTCCTCTGGCACTTTAAATGCTTGAGCAGGATTGATTCTAATTGGCTGTCAATGTTTTTATCATTCATCTTTTGGATAAGGAATAGTTCTGAAAGTGATTCCAACAATATTGTTTATTCTAACAAACTCTATTTAATTTTTATCTTAATAGTTTTTGTTTTTGGTGTGAACAGGCCTTTGGAGTTGCATTAAAAGTTATGCCATAAATCTGTTGCATTCATCCTCGGGTAAATGTCACATGGTCTGGGCTGAATAGACAATGCTTTCTTTACATATGGACTGGCCAAAAAAATGTATGGTTTTGCATGTAAGAAATGAATGTCCTACATTCATATATTACATTAATGAAATATCCAGATAAATATGCAATAATATTTGACTTACAATTGAGACTTTTACATTTTGTTAGTTTGGGGTCAGTAAGATTGATTTAAGAAATTGAAGTTTTATTCAGCAAGGATGCATAAAACTGATCAAAAGTGACAGTAAATACATTTATAAACATATAATGTTACAAAACCTTTTTTTAAATAAATGTCTGTTCACCAAAGAATCCTAATATATATATATATATATATATATATATATATATATATATATATATATATATATATATATATATTAGGGCTGTCAAATGATTAATCGTGATTAATCGCATACAAAATAAAAGTTTGTGTTTACATAATATATGTCGGTGCACTGTGTATAATTATTTTGTATATATATATATATATATATATATATATATATAAATCCAGACACATGCATGCATATTTAAGAAAAAATATATAATTTATATATAAAATATTTATATTTATATATAATAAAATTATATATAAATTTATATACAGTATATATATGAAAATATTTCTTAAATATATACAAGCGTGTGTGTGTATTTATATATATAAAATAATTATACACAGTGCACACACATATACAATGTAAACACAAACTTTTATTTTGGATGTGATTAATCGCGATTAATCGTTTCACAGCCCTAATATATACATCACATTTTTCGCCCAAAATATGAAGCATTTTAAAAATACAGTATATTAAAGAATAAGAAATGTTTCTTGCGCACATTTCTTCAGCAAATTAGAATGATTTCTGAAGGATCATGTGACACAGAAGACTGGAGTAATGATGCTGAAAATACAGCTTTAATGTAATACAGGAATAAATTCCTTTATAATAATATTTCACAGTATTCAACAGCATTTTAACAGTATTTTTAGCAGTATCTTAACGACCCTGAAACCTTTGAACAGTGATGCTTATATTTCATGAGTGTGACTGTAATTTAGGGTTCTGCTTTGTGATCTAGTCTGAATGACACTCTGTGTTTCCTTTTCTCTGAAGGAGAACACAAACATCGAGGCAGCAGCTAAATGTCTGGTGGATCACATTTTAACCCATGAGGAGAGCATCAGCAGCAACACAGACCCAGATGTGGTGGCCCTCCCCGGGTACAACAACAACACCAAAGAACGGGTCCGAGGCAGATGCACGGCCTGTTCCAAAGTCTGATAGGAGGATCTGAAAATAGCAGTTTGTTATAGGTTCAAGAGGACTCCGCCATTTAAGATACCCAAAACTATCAGATTCATCTTCAAAAGACAAGAAATGCAACAAAATGGCGGGGACTGTGAAAAAAGGATTGTGCTGATTATATATAGCATGAAATCTCACATAATTAGACAGTGTTGGTGGCGCTTCAATTTGAGCGCTTTGACTCATCAGTGTTCTGTTTACAGGTGAATGCTCTATGATTTTAGCCAGGTACTATTTTAGTCTAGGTCAGATATGCATTTCTTCTCATTTTGCGTGTGGACACTTTATGTACTATTTATTAAAAAAGTGGCCTCTGATGCAGTTAAATACGTGCGCACAGAATGGCTTAATACATGCACAGCTCCAGAATGTTATCCTGCAACCTCTTGCATTAAAAAAATAAAGCATGCGGTATTTTTCCTCTTGAATATGTTATTGTAGTCCTGCGCAATCCAGGCTTGTGCAATCAAAAGAAGCAAGTCGCACCATTAAAGACTCTGAAATGGCCGTCTGATGCATTCTTGTGTATGTACAGAGGGGGTTTAAAGCAGTGCGGAAATTCCACCTTAAGGTGCCCACCCCAGATATTCTGACACAGGCCAATCGCCCCCCTCTCCAGTCACCTGATTCTGATACTGCCATTTTGCGCGGAGCGTCCGACTGTTAACTATAGGAAATTGGAATTGTTGCTTCATCAAAGATGTCATCGACGAGATCCTGAATTTTCACATTTAGGACCACTGCTGCAACTATCTGACTGGGATAACATCCATTTAATAGGTCATATTTTCAGCAGCGCGCGTGCATTTAGCCTGATAGAACGCGAACGCGCGCTGAAGGAATTTGGAAAATGATGCTTGGTATCAAATTCCGTGATGCACCTTCTTCGCTCGTGCAATGAATCAGGGCGAGATTTTCCGCGGCTAGACATCAATAACGCTCCAATCGAACCGGTTTTGCTCCATTTTCGTTCGCAGCACGCCTCGTTTCTACAGCAATTACATGGTTAACCGGCAACACCGGAGGCTAGCGAGTAACACGGTATCCTTTTTGCGCGTGCTGAACGGGTAGGCCTATTTAAATCACGATCTGTCATTATTGTCATCATTTCAGCGCGCGGTGATTGCCGTTATCTGAATGTCAGAGCATCCTCGCCCGTGTCCGGTTCGTATCAGGGTAGCGCTCTCCGCAAGACCGACTAAACCCACGGAGCAGGCTCCCACACACACCCCTGCAGTGAATAGATCTGTTTGAGGGACGATTTATTGAAAATCGTAATATGTCGGGACAGTCCATCACGGACCGGATCGCCGCGGCTCAGCACAGCATGACCGGATCTGCCATCAGCAAAGCCGTGTGCAAGGCCACTACGCACGAAGTCAGCGCGCCCAAGAAGAAGCACCTTGATTGTAGGTTAAAGCGGGGGAAAACGCAGCGAAATGTCACCCGTTGTGTTTTGCTTCGGTGTGCTTCCATTTAGATTCACTGTTTGCTGGCCGCTGTCATTTACAACGCAACCTGGCTATAATTAGAGTAAATTAGCCTATTTCTTGACAGCCATTATAGAGATCATTTCATCAATTCACTGAAGGTCACCGTGGCACGTTCACAGTCCCGAAATGCTGATTAGAATGCGTGATTGACACACTGACCAATTTGCATACGACAGGGACCTCATGACCGTTTTTATTTATTTATTTATTTATTTCGAAATTCATTTAAATCAGTTTGATATTATGCATGCCACGTTTGTGATATCACAACCAGATGCTTATTAAATAATAATGCAGAGACAACGTGTAGGCTACTGATCATTTTAAGGCTGATTCCATGCAATGTCAAGGGCATAGCATGATGAAGATTAGCTTGCGTACACAATGCAAGGTGCAAATTACTATTGACTTAAACCTTTATTCGTGTTTTTAAAGGTGTTGTTGCTATTTCTCCATTGTTGACTTACAGTGTTTGCTATCCTAGTCTGAGTCATTGAAGGTGACAGCAGTATCAATGCAGTGATGTTTGTAGCTTATCATATTGCATCACCTTAATCTGTTTTATCTGAACATATGATGTGTTTCATTTGTTAAAGTAGACATTTGTTAAATGCAACAAAAAAAAATGTAATTGTAGATATTTACAGCCTATTTAGGAGATATTTGATTCTGAAATTGAAATACTATTGCAAATCTTAACATGGCATGGCTGATATTTATATTTGCGGTCAGTTTGTGAGAGTGCACCTTCCTTTACAGGTCAAAATGAGCTTTTTTCAGTTCACTTATAATAAATAAGTGTAGTTGATTAATGGAGCAGATTATCAATTAAGCTGTCAGTTAATGAGTCCAGAGCAGATGTCCTTTAGGGGGACGTAAAGAAAGCAGCCTGCAGATCTAATAAACCGCCAGCCTCCTTCAAAGTAATAAAGGTAGCAGGTGTTCTCTGAATATGTGCTAGCATTCACAGACACAGGTTTTATTATCAGTTAATTAGGGAGAAATCAAGTGTAACTTTTGAGTAACTGCTATTCAAGCAATGTCATGTTAGATAGCAGACCGGCATCACTACAGATTGTTCTACTGCGGTGAAACAGCGCATTTCTGTCAGTTTACCATAATATACTGATGTAAACAACAGATAAACAATGTATGAAATGTCTTTAGAATTAATATTTGCCAAATGTGTTGGTTAAATTGTACAAAGCTAGAATGGGAAAAAAATCCTTACATCTATACGTGGCCAGAAGTATGTGGACACTTGAGCAAAACAAGCTGTTTATTGGACGTTTGGTTTGGTGTATACAGTGAGTTCTAGGAAGGCTGTATACTAGATGTTGGAACATAAATGCATGGATTTGCTCCCAGAAGAGCATCTCTGAATCGTAGTCAGCTTTCCAATTCATCCGAAAGGTGTTCAGGTCTGGGCTTTGTAAATCATTTCTTTATGGACTTCACATTCATTGGTACACCCAGGAGCATTGGTACACCCGATTCTACTAAAAACGTTTAAGTAAATTGGATGACTTTTTAAATTTTATTTATGCACCTGTTAGTAATGCATAAAAGCTGAAATAGCTAGACCTGTTCCATATGCATAAAATATACACCGCCTGGTCAAATATAAAGCCGCTGTTTGGATTTAAATAGGCAAATATTTAAGAGACTGTGATTTGATCATTATTTTAGTGATTATTATGTTTCCAATGTGTGATATATTTGGGAACATTTCTTTTAACCCTAACTGTTGGAGTGTGTAGCTTTTCATTTCTTGAACAACCATGTAGGAAGACACATCAATGCTATATTCCAGGATGACAATGTCCTAATGTATCAGGCTCAAATTGTAAAAGATTGGGCCAGAATTTAAAGGAGTAGTTCACTTTTAAAAACAACTTTTGCTGATAATTTACTCACCCCCATGTCATCTAAGATGTGCACGTCTTTCTTTCTTAAGTCGAAAATAAACTAAGGTTTTTGATGAAAACATTTCAGGATTTTCTCCATACAATGCACTTCATTGGGAACCAAACTGTTCAAGGTCCAAATGACAGTTTCCTTGCAACTTCAAGGGGCTTTAAATGACACCAGACGATGAATAAGGGTCTTATCTAGCAAAACGATCGTTTTCAGAACAGGAGAGTCAGGAACGTGGAGAGCAAGGCGAGTAATTGTGATTATAAAACGTAAACTTTTAAATTTATTTTTTAAATGAGTGATCGTTTTGCTTGATAAGACCCTTATTCATCGTCTGGTGTCGTTTAAATCCCTTTGAAGCTCATTTGGACCTTGAAGCGTTTGGTTCCCATTGAAGTCCATTATATGGAGAAAATCCTGAAATGTTTTCATCAAAAACCTTAATTTCTTTTTGACTGAAAAAAGAAAGACGTGGAAATCTTGGATGACATGGGGTGAGTAAATTATCAGCAAAAGTTTTTTTAAAAGTGAACTACTCCTTTAAATTCATTGAAAGTCTTTGGGATGTGCTGGATAGCATAATTTCAGCATAATTAGTCAAACGATACTTCAGGGAACATTATAAAATGACGATTTGGTGCTCAAAAAGTAATTATTGTCAGTGCTGAAAACAGTTAATATTTCTGTGGAAACGTGATAAATTTTTTCAGGATTTTTGCTGAATAGAAAGTTCAAAAGAACATTGAAGTAAAAACATGTAATTATTGACCAATTTAATGCATTCTTGCTGAATAATGTAAGTATTAATTTCTTAAAAAAATCTTTCTGACCCCAAACGTTTGAACTGGTAGTGTATAGTCTAATAAGTAGGCCCACATACTTACGCTCTAAAAATTGCTGGGTTGTTTTAACCCAATTTTGGGTCAAATATGGACAAACTCAAACATGTAATTTAAAAATGTAACCCAATGGCTGGGTTTATCCATATTTAACTCGAAATTGGGTTAAAACAACCCAACATTTTTAAGCACAATGTAATAGTTCTGGATCATGTACAGTCATTGTTCCTGCCTGTTTTTACACAGATCTAATGCACTGCACCAATGAGCTGAACGTGAATATACCTCACTTGGCTGACACATTGTTTGAGAGGACAGCAAATCAAAGCTGGGTGGTGGTCTTTAAAGCTCTCATTACTACACACCACCTTATGATGATACGGCAATGAGGTAAGATTCGCTGGCTGAATTCTTCTTCTTCTTGTCACTTTCTCAGTGGAACCGTAGAGTGTCATAAAATCAATGTAACAGTACTTGCCAGGGCCATTCTATCAAGATATTTGAAGTATTAAATCCTTCAGGTAGTCGTGAAACTTAACATTTATTCTTTTTATATTCCTTCAGAAGGCATTTATTGTTATTATTCTACTCGGTTTGCTTCATTGATCCCCTTTCACTTGCATTTCATCATCCAGAGGTTTATCCAGTACCTTGCATCAAGAAGCACACTCTTTAACTTGAATAACTTCGTAGATAAAGGCGCATTACAAGGTATGTTTTATAATTCATACTTCAATACAAATGCATTCATGGACCAGGTTTAATCTGTACGTCTAAAGCATTGAACTTCTCTTCTAGGTTACCGATATGTCCATCTACATTAGACGTTATAGCAGGTATCTGACTGAGAGGGCTCTGTCCTACAGACTCGTTGCAGTTGATTTCACCAAGATGAAAAGAGGGTAAGGGGCAAATATTCCCATAATGAGACAAATAAGACAAATTGAAACGGCAGCCTTTGAAGGTGTACAGTTGTGGTCACACCTTTCAGTTTCAAGTATGTGGAACCTCACACCATCAATATGTTCTGTGCAGGACCAGAATGGAGTGATGCGCACTATGAGCATAGAAAAGCTGATGAAGACTCTACCTATCATTCAGAATCAGCTGGACGCTCTTCTGGACTTTGAGGTACAGAATACATACAATATATTTCAGTTTTCAGATCTAAAATTGAACATTGTGTGGAAATAAAACTCAATGCATGATATTTGTCAGTATTTTTGTAGGTAGAACAGTGTAATTATGAGGCTGGTATACACTACACTTTACTTTTTCTCAGATTTTTGAGTTTCGGAGTTGACAGAATTGACAGAAAGTTGTGTAGTGTGTTCCTGACTTAAACATCTTTGGGATTGGGACTACACAGTGTCAGCTGTCTTTTTGGAAGCTAAGATAGCAGACTCTTGTTCTGTGGAGAAAGCTGAGTAGTAACTTTAGCAGGGCTGGGCGATAAAACGTTATTATCGCGATGGAATTTTCTCGATAAAACGATATCAAGAGGTCGATGAATGTTCGATAATGTTTATACGCCAAAAGCGGAACAAAACTCATTTGAACAGCGCGCGCCACACGGAGCATTTATCCGCTCGGCTCAAAGTCCAAACGGCAGCGCACTGAGCGCAGCGCGAGCTCACGCACACTCGCACTCTGATCGTCTCCTCACAAGATCCAGTGAGAAGCGCTTGAGATCAGCGAAGAACACAAATGTCAAGTTTAAACCAGTTTAAAGGCAGATGAAACACCGCTGACAAAAAGGAGAAACACTGCGTGCAACGATGCAGTCAGAATCTGAATTGATACTGAATCAATTCAGCCTACCACGGATAAACTGTAAGGTTAGCCTAGTAATATTAACTGCACCATGAAATGTGGGATATACATATTGAATTGTATAATATTATTAATGTAGACAGTGTATTAAATGACTAATGGAATATAAGTGCAGTATTTAATAATGTATTTAACTGTTAGGCTACTGTTTTTCATTCAAATACCACAGAAACCATAAAGTTATGCCATAATAGTGAGGTGCTAAGTTATCTGTGGTTATCATGATCTAAATGCATGATACTGGATGAACAATGGTTAATTTTAATACAACTCAAACAGTCAGAATATTACTTTTTACCAAATAAAAATGTGGTTGTTACATAAAAAAAAACAGATGTTACTGTTTTTGTTAATGAACATAAATTTAAATAGTCATTTAAAACACAATTAACACTCTGTTTTATACAACTTTCACCTAGGAGCAAAAATCTGCCTTTAAACTTGAAAGAAATAAAGATTCAACATATATCGTGATAATTATCGATATCGACTGATATAAGAAAAATTATCGTGATAATTTTTTTGGGCCATATCGCCCAGCCCTTTTTCCTGGACATGTCCGGCCGTCGATGTCCGGGATTCAGCTTTTGCTTTCTGCAGTCGCCATTCATTGTTTACATACAGCTTTTGTTTCAATCTAAATGAATTCATTCTGATTGGTGAATCTGAATGTAGTGTTTACATGAACGCTAAAAAAGTGATGTGCGTTTTAACATTGCTAAGAAAATTCCCGCTTCTCCGTGAGAGAAACGAGACCGTTAACTTACGTCTCACAGGTGTCGCTCATCGGTAATCACGCCACCGGCCTCCGTGCGTTCTCCCGGCCCTCACTCGTCCCGCTCGCCACAGTAAACATGATGAATGGTGACTGTAGAACGCAAAAGCCGAATCCCGGACATTTTGGGTGATCTCGAAACACATTTTCAGGCAGACTCATCACAGAGACTCACTAGTAGCCTAGCCTAGTTGTTTAACTACTGCGCTTTATTTACCGGTAGCCGTGGCCTCCTAGGGCAGCGAAGCAAGTGCATTCTGGGAGTTGTTGTCTTTCATCCACATAAGCGAGTAACATTTTTTTTGTCTTTTCTACAGTCTAGAAAGCTCCAAATTCAAAAATAATTTAACATTTCTTCTACATAATTTACCCATTTTAACCCATTCCAGAGGTGGAGTGTCCCTTTAAGCCCGATTTGCAAGTTAATGAGCTCGACGACAGGTCGGGCTTTAATCGCGTGCAAATCTGGGGTGATTCGCGATCACCAATCTTTATATGTGAAATACTAAACGATGTGTTTGTCACATAGTGTGAACACTAAAACTTCAAGAACTCCCTTGTTGCGTCCCCCACCGGCCGCCATGTTGGCAATGTCTCCTGGCAGCTATAGAGAGCCTAAGTCCCTCCCCTTCCAGTCGACCACCATGGGACCTTATTTCAGAAAAATACTGTATGGTAGTCAATGGGAGAGACAACAAATATTTTGATCTGGTTTGAATTGTGCTCTGAATTACACATATGATGTTTGTCAATTTAAAAGATACATTTTAAAGTAAAGAAAGTCGCAGTTTGATGTAAAACCGTTGAGGTATAAGATTGAAAATACGTAATTACAAAGACTACAAACCCCAAAGGCGCACATTTTCTCTCAATGAATGAAGCGAACTTTACTGAGGCTAATGTCTGTCATTGTTTCTATAGTCTTACGTTATAATCGTAACGTTACGCCGTAATGCCTGAGTGTTTTGTACCAGACTGAACACATACGAGCAGCGGATCTCGCTCGTTGTTCGCTTCCGGGAGATGTAGTTCATTGAGCGATTTTCACATAAAACTAAAAGTTACTCTTCTGTTTTATGACAAAACTGCAATGTTTTTGACTCTCAGAATTATCTTTTAAATTGACAAACATCATATGTGTAATTAGTTGTCTCTTGCCATTGACTACCATACATATTTTTTCTGAAATAAGGTCCCATGAGCCGAAGCGGAGGGCGGGACTTAGGCTCTCTATTTCGGACTAACAAGACCAGGCTCCTATCTAGATGAATGTCAGAGACTCAGAACTTTTCCGGGAGATTATTTGAACCATAGACAGTAAAATAAAGATTTGAACTAATTTGCAGTCATCAGGGAGCCGCTATCAATCTGCGGGAGACTCCCGGAACTTCCAGGAGACTTGGGATGTCTGATATTTACACAACTAACAGTAACACATATCAAATCTGCAGTGCGTTTTTCCTCACCCTCAAAAAGTGACAATTTCAACATGCTATATAAAAATATCTGTGGGGTATTTTGAGCTCAGACTTCACATACACACCCTGGGGACATCAGAGACTTATTTTACATCTTGTGAAAAGGGAATTATACCACCCTTTTAAGTTTTCTGCTGAATTTTCTGTTCATCACGCAGAATCCTGAAAGAAATTATCATGATTTCTTGAAAAATATTATGTGTTTCTAATAATAATAACCAAGACATGTTTCTTTAGCAGAAAATAAGCGTATTAGAATGATTTAGGATCATGTGACACTGAAAATCACAGGAATAAATGACATTAATAAATATATTAACATAGAAAACAATATTACTGCTTACTGCATTTTTTATTGAACAAATGCAGCCTTGATGAGCTTAAGAGACTTCTTTCAAAGACAAAACAAATATTACCATACCAAACCATTTTGAATGATAGTGTGTTTATGAATATTCTATATAAATATAAAATATATTAACAAATATAACATTTCAGGGAAATATATTAATTCAAATTAATTTTTCTGAAAAGCACATGAAATCACTCAAACAGTCTTCCCAAACCTGATGTTTATGACAAACATTCCTGTTTTAAACATAATTCAACCTTTGAATTCCCTCCATAATGTTGACTCTTGCCTGTATTTGGGCAATCAAAACCTTTCAGCTGCTGAGATACAACCCTTGTATCCCGTTACGATTCTTCAGATGTGGCTTTTGTAGCACCAGCATGAGGAGTTTGGAAGCTTGAGATTGCTTGATGATTTATAGACGCCAGTAGGAATGCAGAGAAACAGCAAGCTGGCATTTAAAGGCTCATGTTTTGATTACATTTGTGATTTTGTGCTTCCGTTTAGGCCAGCTCTAATGAACTGACCAATGGGGTGATCAATTGTGCCTTCACGCTGCTCTTCAAGGACTCTATCCGTATCTTTGCTGCTTACAACGAGGTGTCATTAATCTGCTAGGTAATACTTTCACCTCAGAACTTTGTTTCCATGTAATTTCAGTAGTTGGTGAGTGTGCCGTTGGTCACAGCAGCTTTTATATATGAATATATTCTAATTAAAAACATCTTTTGTACTTCAAAGAGAAATCTAACTCGCTAAATTGACTTTTTCTTCACTTCAAAGAGAAATATTTTAATATGAAGAAGAATCAATGCAAAGAGGCGCTGGAAATTTACAAGAAGTTTCTTATCAGGATGACCAAGCTCTCAGAGTTTCTCAAGGTGGCAGAGGTAACACATCTCCAGATCTAATCCATGCATGGGATGGTTGGGCTCATCTTATTCAGGCCCTTTTTTGCTAAATGTCCCTCTTGCCTTTTGGTCCAAGAACCTGTATCAGAGGTCCCCCCTCATGCTGCCTGTTCTGGTGCCTGCACTGCATGCCTTAGCAGAAAGTCTCTCTATCTATCTGTCCCTCTCAACAACAGCAAGAACAGAGCTATGACACGATTGCAGCGACAGTCCTTTAATGTGCAAACGATGAGTTGAACCTTTGATTTGCAGTTTGGATACGGGCACAGTTGTCAATTTGGCTCCTATTGGATAAGCAATTGCATAAATGACAAGATACGACAAAGAGCCCCGTAGAGATGAGATTAATAGCGGGCACCCGAACACTTTGACAACTGTGCCAGTGTGATGGTTGGAATTTAGCTGTTTACTTTTGTCTCTAAAGCCCATTATTTTGATGTGTATGGAGGCATACAGTGGGGAAAAATGCTAAGCACATCCTTCTTGAGTTTTTTGTTTGGTTTCTTCTCTTTTTTGTTAAATCCTTTATTTTGCTTTCTGGCTGAATAATATGATTCTTCAGGAAAAAGGTGAAGTGCTATCCAAAAACTGACTAAAGTTGACTTTAAGAGCACATTTCTTTCTTTGTATAACAATGTGTGTATGCCATTTGTTTTTCTTGTCTTTTTCCAAAGTCAACATTAGTTGTGTGTTTCTTTTGGATGTTTCTCACCTAGTCATGTAAATATCTCACCATTGACCCAACAAGTGTCTTCTCACTCATCATCTACTACACCATCTCCCAGAACCTCAATGTTTCTGTGTGTGTGTGTGTGTGTGTGTGTGTACATCCATTCTCTCTTTTTGTTCCTCATACACTGCATGGAGTAATGGCTCTTTTTCTTAATTCTTTTTCTCCCTTCTCCCCGTGCCTCGGTTTCTCTCTTTTTACCGTTTGGTTTCACGTTTTGTTTTCCGTTTCTCCCTCCCTTCCTTTTCTTTTGTGTCACAGCAAGTTGGAATTGATCAGGTTGACATCCCAGATCTCTCACAGGTTCAGTGGTGCATTTCATCTCAGTTTCTCTCATGTGGCTTCACCCTGATCTCTCATTCACGCCTCACCCCATAGACCATCATCCCCAGCCCTGATTTCTTTTGATTTCCCCCTCATCTATCAGACTTTTAGGATAGGGGCCTCAAGAAACTTACTCCATACCCGCGCACTCCCAAGGAATCAGATGTGCTGTTTTGCATTTTCTGTTGTCGCCAGAGGTAAATGGGTACCAAAGCTATAGTCTATGTGAATTTTGTACAGGTGCTATCTCTGATAGCCGTTGCCTTGTTTATAGCCACTTTTGATTAGTAATGAAAAGTCAGTTAAGGTCTCATTAAAGCTTAGTGCTTGACCCTCAAGCCACTATTTCTTACTGGCATATACCCATGAGAAATTTGACTGCTTGTACTTCCAAAAGCCGCCTTTTCACCGTCTCTGACACTCGCATACGACCGAGCGCAACAGCATTTATCCTCCGCTTATTCACCAAACACTACGGTTGGAAGGAATGATTGTTTTCCACAAATCTCATTCCAGTGCTTATCATTGTAAGTAACGAAATAGTTTCATTCTACACGGTATTTTAGTAGTTCTCACGTCATGCTTATAGTTTCTTTGGAAACACAACATTCGTTGCATATAGTCTAATCGCAGATTAGATAGCTTCCGTGTAATTCTCCATTTGAAATGAATGACTTCCGGTCTGTCCGTTTGTCAGAGACAGCGAAAAGGCGGCTTTACACGGATTGATATATGGCTAAACGGTGCTTGTGCGATGATCTCTGCCACGCTGTACGTGGCCAGTCTGACGGCTCGCTAAATAAAGACATGTCCCAACCTGGAAGCACTCACCTTTGCCATATATCTCTGTACTGGTAGGGTATTCTGCTTGGATAGCTTCTTGGGTAGAATGTGCACAAATAAAAAAACGAATGCCTTAAAACTGGAGCTGGGACTAAATTCTGCCTGGCACCTCACAAAGTTTTATAGTCAGCAGCACTGCCAAATATAGACCTGATTTTCCTGCGTCTCTCAACAATTCTGCCGGGGTGCCGGGCATCTGACGTCCCCCTTCAGTTTGCCATCATTTGGCATATTTGACATTTTCATTTACATTGGACAGGGACTCCTGAAGGTGTTGGGCTGGCACACTACAAAGTGGTACTTCAACCATGTCAACAAAACATTTTATTGGAAGGAGTGCCTTGTTTACTTAAGCTGAAGCAGTATTCAGAAGGCCTGCGTTCTATTCTCAAGTACTCTATCATTAGCACCATTGATTAGGCTTATTCTTAAGTCCTATTTAAGTGCCTTTTCCTTGCTGGGAGATAGATATTAATCACGGCCTTTTGTATACTCCTGCTCCTGTAGAACCCTTGTCTTAACTTCTCTTCCTTGTTTATCTCTCCTTTAATAGTGTGTTGTTCGTTGCATATGTTTCAGATTTCTCAGTAGAATGCTCCCGCTATTGTGTCTTCCTTCAAATTACACGTCTGAGAAATCTGCTCTTTTGTTATTCATGAAATTTCCTCCTCTGAATTGGCATGTACACCGGACACAGCTCGCGGCCCAAAGGCAAATGTTGTATAAGAGCGGACGCACGTGCCTGAGCCGCCGAATCCTTTGGCCGACATTTCCAATTCAATTGCTCTTTTGAACGAAACAGCAATACAAGCATAAAATACTGGCAGCGTGGTCTGGTCTCACTCAATGTTTGCCTTTTTTGGTTAACCTGCTTTGGCTTCCAAGTGTTTCCGGATTCTATCAAAATGTCAATGCACACATTGCAATCAGCACTAAAAGCGGCATAGCTATAATTTTACCTGATTGATTTCCAAGAAATCCAAGGTGGAATCCAAAGATTAGCAGGTTCCGCTGTGGCGTTTGATACCTGTGCAGTATGTGTGTTTATATCCTGTGCATGATTAGAGCAAGGTCAGTCTGCTTTCCGTTTTTCATAGTTTTAATTCTTCTCAAGTGATCTCAGTTGACCTTGCAGACGGCCTGTTGGAGAACTCTGCATGGGAAACAGATATTGTTTTGCATGTGTAGCTTTTAAGCTTAAGCCCTTTCCACTGAATTACTTCTGTTGTGTTTCCCCTTTGTTTTCAGAGGCTCATAACCACTATTAGGTTCTCTTAGTTAAGAAACCTTTGTGTGTGTGAAGGTATGAGTGTGTGAGAGAAAGAATAAAAGACAGAACAGTCGAATATACATGTAGTTTTTTATGTATGAAGTCTAGAGTGTGTGTGTGTTTTGTTTTGATCATTTTTTGCTGCTACCTTTAACCAGTTTATTGTGTTGCCTAAAACCTGTGTTGCCTCATCCCTTCTTGACCTCACCACCAGGCTCCCAACAGTCTCTTAGATGCTCTGGAACAACATTTGGCTTCTCTGGAGGGCAAGAAAATGAAAGAGGCCTCTACTGTCAGCAGGTACTTAAATATGCGCTTAGATTCTGTCTAAGGGTCAGTGACAAATACAGATGTCAGGAATGATGAAAGGAGTATTGATAAAACATATACCGTATTTTTCGCACTATAAGGCGCACTTAAAAGCCTTTAATTTTCTCCAAAAACGACTGTGCGCGCTTATATATGGATCAATTGGTTAATAACGCTCTGTGTTATTAAGTTTGCCGCGAACTTGCGCTTATGTCCATCTTATGCCCGCTTTGTCACACGGCCAGTTCAACCTCGTATAAATCAGGTTATGTGTGTAAGTCACGTGCCCGCTCATGAGCGCTCACTCTTAAGGCCAATTTATACTTCTGCGTAGGGTGCGCGCAGTAGTTACAGCGTAGATGCGTCCACCATACCGCGTACCCTTCGCCGTAGCCTGACGCGCACCTCCTCAAAAATGTAACTACACGTTGCGACAACGCGGACGCGAGATCGGTGATTGGTCCGCTGGTAGCATCGCATTTCCTCCTACGCATTTCCGCACATACCATCTCACGCATTTTAGTTTTCGTAATTTCACTAAAATTAACTGTTTTTCCACCTCAATAAGATCCAACTCCAACATGATCCGCTCTCTTTCAGTCGCCATTGCTTGTAGCAACCTAGCCGCAAGGAATCTGAACACAGTGGAACATTAAAACCCTCCGCCGCCAACTAGTGTTTCGGAGCAGACTGCAGAGCAACCAAGACCTGAACGCAGAAGTATAAATGCTCACGATGGCGTCGCCTACGTGCATAGCCTACGCCGTACACTACAGCGTACCCTTAACGCAGAAGTATAAATTGGCCTTTACTAACAGCACTCACTACATTGCCTTTGCACATCTAACGTTAGTGGAAGCATAACAGAAACCCAGCAGTATCTTATGCGCTTTATAATCCGGCGCGCCCTATATATGAAAAAATGTTCTAAAATAGGTCATTCATTGAAGGTGTGCCTTATAATCCGGTGCGCTTTATAGCACGGAAATACGGTAGTTTATATACAACTTATTTCATGCATCAGGTGCCAGTTTGAATGGGCATGACAGTTCTGCCCATAATCAATATTGTGATGGTGATAGAGGTTCCCACTGAAACTTGACTAAATAGAGCGATTGAGTTGTTAGTTTGTGTATCTGCCACGATTAGATGCTCCAGTGAATCATTCTCTTTTTGCATTCATAGGGAGGTGGAGGGTGACAGACTACAGCCTGCAAAGGTAAAAAAATCATATTCATTTGTCATATAATTTCTCTCTGTCAAATCGCTAATGAGTGCAGACTTCTCAACAGCATGCATGGTATTTTCAAACTCCTTCCTTATTGCAAATGTTTATCCAAACAATTACATGTTCACTGAAACTGTTTGCATTGAGGTTGTTGGTTTATGCTGTTATTTCAGGCTGTTCAGCTCAAAGACATTGGCATGCAGACCCCGACAGTATCCCCCAGCGGGCAGTCTGTGGGCAGTGCCAACAGTAGCTGCACCAGCAGCGGTGCCACCGAGCTTCTGTCCAGTCCACCTGATCTAACCATCACAAACGGGTACATGAGGCCATGTTTTAGAGTGTTTTTTCGAGTGTAGTGGCACTTCTACATGTATATGAAATAGCATCGCTCTGTATTACTATATTTGTATTTATTCACTTAGCAAACACATTTTTCCAAAGACAAAGTAGTTGCAGCCAGGAGTTATTGTGTGCCCGTTACAAGGTTTAATTGTTCATTCCCCTTTATCTTGAACAGTGTGCACAACTTCACCAATGACCATTTTGATCTCCAACACAATTCCAGCACCCCTGCTCAGACAACCACCCTACCGGCCTCTAACAACAACAGCTGGGGAGGTAATTAAACTGTCCCAAAACTGTCCAGTTTACCATTTCTATATTCTGAGTGTTTTAGCATTCTTCTCTGATACAATTTTAATCTTGCTCTTATTAAATTCTTCATTATATGGCACATTCTCCACTTCTTTGGGACTCAACTAAGTGAGTATTTTACATATTTTTATAATAAGTTCATTCACTTTTAAAAGTTTATAATTTTTGGACCTGTGTCGACATTCGAAGAAATTGCAAAAATACTGATTTTCACAATAGATAAAAAAACAACAACAGATAATTCCACCCCAAAAACACACCAGTATTAACCAGTTCTTTTTAGTCAATCAAAAATGTACAACCCAACCAGGAGTGCGTTTCCGAAAGCATGTTAGCTAACTATGGTCGCAAGTTCCGTCGTTATCCGCATAGTTCAACGAGTCGGTGTTTCCCGAAACCATCGTTCCAACGAACATTCATAACGGTGTCTTTTATTTAGAATACATACAAATGTAATTTAGGTCTTGTAGTTTGTCAAAAGATTTGAAGAACAAACAAGTGTTTGAAGAATGCGCATATGCGAACATGCTCTACTATGTAAGAATGAGCCAAATATTAAGTCTGATAATAAAGCAAAGTAACTGAAAACAATTTGAAATAGTCCTCAGATGACATGTCTGTAATTTATATGAACAAATCTAGCGTTAATTGGATCTCAAACAGTTTCATTAAAAGTAGTTATTACTCCACCACGTGCGAATCGAACGTGCTTCAACGATACTTTGCGACAATGGGTTTCAGGAAACATCGTGACTAGCTAGTTGATTTCTCCAATGATGCATCATACTATGGTACTGAAGCAGCGAGTTACATCGTTGTATGGGAAATGCACCCCAGTGTAGTCCAATTCATGAATAAATTATTCTTATGATCCACTTCTTTTTAGTGAATCAAAAACATATACCCCGACGTGTGATTTTTTTCCCCCACAAACCAGTTCAGTGGAAATTCCACCCAGCATCCAATTCTGAAGATTTAAGGCCCCGTTTACACGAAGGGAAAACGCAGATATTTTCCTGCAGTTTGGCCTCTCGTTTACACGAAATTCCGTTTTTATCACAGAAAACGATTATTTCTAAAAACTCCGGCCAAAGTGGAGATTTCCGAAAACGGCAGTTATGTGTTGTCGTGTGAACTGGGAGAAACGGCATTTTAGGTTCTCTCTGGTCGATTCTGAGGATTCTGATTGGCTTGTGTGGCTTTATCCTTAACCCCTACACTGCCGCCAATAGGTTAGGCATAGTTATGATGGTGCTCGATGGCGTATTATGCGGGGGTGTGAACGATGTTATTTTTGAAAACGGATATATAATATTCGTTTTGCTGAATACCCGGCTTTGTGTAAACGTGGCCTAAGATTGGCGGGGCGGAATGCAAATCCTGCATGCCAATGTTCATTGGCTCGTTTTAATTCACTCGAAGGCTATTGAGTTCCCCTATTCGTTGGAAACTCTTCGACCAGACGTAAGAGTTCCCGAACGAAAGGGAACATACAGTATGACCAGTGTAGTCCGATTCATGAATAAATGACTCTTATCAGCCTGTTCTTATCAGTGAATTAAAAACATACAGTGCGCCCCATTCTAAGTACGAACGACTTGTAGGATTTATGTTCTTTTAATGAAAAAGATGAGTTATCAATTTAAATCAGTCTGAAATACTTCCCTGCATTGCATCAATTTGAAACCTGAATTAGGAAATTGATACCCAGCCCTTTGTGTTTGTCTCTGCATATTTAACTGGAATTTTATCAGTTTTAATATTGAAAAATAATTGCCTTGTTTTTATCTTCCAGATTGACTTTCCGGTAGGAGCACTTTTGAAGCCCACAATCTCCTCGCAGGTCCAAAGTCAAGGCACACAGTTCTACAATGGAGGAAAATTACTTACTAATGATCTGGATTCATCCTTGGCCAATCTCGTGGGCAGTGAGTCTTTCAGTCGTCTCATTTATTTTGTTTCTATGGCAATTAAACATTAAACCACTGACCGTGATACCTGGGCTCATAATGCATGTTTTATTTGTCATAGATTTACATTTTGGAGGACCCCCAGCCAAAAAGTAAGGCTTTTACCATGCAAAGCGTATGATATTTTAGGTATTTTGACCAGATTAACAATCATTATTGCAATGTGGACATCTGGTTAAGTACATCTGTAACAGTCTGACATATAAATATGTTTTTTTTTTAGGCCAGAAGTTCATTGGACTCATTTGGAGAAAAAAGCGTCTGGAAGTTCCCACTGGCAGTCTAAAGCCATGAATGGGACGGCACCCTGGAGCCACACACACCTGGCCCCTGCTCCAATACCGATGCCACAGATGGTATGGACATTGATTCATTGCTCAAGGCATGCGCCTGTTAGGAAATTTCAGTCTGCTTATTTCATATAATATGTTTGAAAAAAGTATGCAATTTCAAATCTAAGAGACATGGCCTGTGTACTACATAAAACACAAAATAATTTCTGTGTGATTCTCAGTAATGTCTGTCTTTCTCTCTTCTGCATGTTTTTGTAATGATACAGAATGGAATGATTTATACTGGCTATGTAAGTCCTGCTTGTACATAAACATGATTGAATCAACTAATTCAAAGAACTACCAAAAGTTACAAATATTTCTGCACACTCAATTCTGATGTTTTTCTTTCCGCCTCAGGCACCAGCTCCGGTTGCATTTCCGATGACAACCCCCAAGTGCCTGTGTATGGGATGGTAAGGGTTTCTGCTTGATAATTTTGCCATCTTAATAATATCCGTGGTTCAATATATTTTAGTGGCGGGCAACGATTAATCGTGATTAATCGCATGCAAAATAAAAGTTTGTGTTTACATAATACATGTGTGTGTACTGCGTATAATTATTTTGTATATATAAATAGACACACATGCATGTATATATTTAAGAAAATGTGTTATTTAGATAAAAAATATTAATATTTAAATATAAATTTTGTATAAATATACATACAATGCACATATTTCACAAATATATACATGCATGTGTGTTTATGTATATGTACAAAATAATTATACGCAGTACACATACATGTATTATGTAAACACAAACTTGTATTTTGGATGCGATTAATCGCGATTAATCATTGCCCAGCACTAATATATTTACATAATTTGAGGCAGGGATGCCCCCGAACCTCTTAGACATAAAATATATACTTGAAGTACTCAAAGATTTTTAGTTACTATTTAAATAATTTAGTAGTTGTTGTTGTATGTTTTAACTCTTAATATAAAATTAAGATATATTATGATTGTAAATTACAATTATAATATACAATTGTAAAATAAAATAATATTTGATGATGGAATTCGCTGCATGCTCCACTCCAAAACACATCAGATTAGTTATTTATTAAATTGGAGCCTATGATTTGATACTCGCAATTATTGTGAAGCCCCCATTTTTTTCTTTTACATTCAATATAATTATTAGCTATTCATCAACTCATGAACCCCATGTGGAAAACCCTGCTTTGAAGAACAAGGTTCAAAAGAACAGCATTACTAAATAGAAATGTTATAAATGCCTGCCACTTTTGATCAATTTAATGCATCATTGATGAATAAAAATATGAATTTCTTCCTAACTAAATAATATTAACGACCCGAAAATCTCCACAAGTCCGACACTCATGCTGAACTTTTTCACTGCTTTATAGATTCCTCCTCCTGTGGGGCAGATGGGGTCAATGCCCTTGATGGCTCCCCAGCCTATGACATATAACCAGCCCATCCTTCGCACCACCAATCCTTTCACCCCAATCCCTGGAGCTCAGGTACTACCGTCCAAGAGTGTCCTAACTACTTACCTTAAAGGCTGTTCTGACATGTGATAATAAGATGCCTTTTTTTCCAGATGCACTTCATGTAGCACTGAGGAGCATGTTGAACTGACACATACGCCCGAGGAAAAACATCAACCAATCCAAAACCAAAAATGGCAAGGCAGACATGAGAAACGGTTCAAATGGCTCAAAGAGACAGAAGATGTTCATGTGGCATTTTACCCCTAAGCCCGTGTGTTTGTAACATACTCCCTCCATCCACCGACATAACAGTCCTCCGTCATTTTACTTGTTACGTTTAATTTCTAAGTGTCAAAATTTAGTGTTTTTAGGCAGCCCTCTTTAATGATGTCACTGGCTGATGCAAACGGAATGACAGTGTACAGTGAATTGCAGTGGAATGAAAAGTTGTCATGATGTCAAGCCCCAACCCTCCCCCTGTTTGGAAAAGTGATTGTTGTAATTGTGCACACTTGAATCAATGTTTATAATGTCTAAACCAAGCCAAGGTTTTGTATGCACATTGCCTGAATAGTGTTTCGAATCAACCACTGTCAATGTTGATTGTGCCACAGTGGATGGCATTTCAATTTCTTGAGTCTTGGAGAAATGTGTACAGGTCACTTTTCGTACATTTGTCTTGTCCCCAAACATTTTGGATTTCACCTTAAAAGTTCGATTTGTTTCTACATGACTTGTAATGCCTCATTCAGGTATGGTAAAGGTATGGCTGTTTGGATTAAAGTAAAATACAGCAGTATGTTTCTGTATGGAAAGTATTACATTTATTAAATATCTGGCAAAAAAAGTGCATGTCAGATAACCAAGGCAATGACTATGGTTGTGTCCAAAAGTGCCCCATATACCCTTATATGGTGGATTATTTATTTTAGGGGACAGCTGTTTATAGTGATGTCCAAAACCATAGTATAATTGGACATTATCAAGTGCACTCTTTCTCATAATGCACCTCAATAACAAGTGTACAGCCAAAGCACACTCAAAAGTTAGGAGCTATGTAGATCATTATTCTAGTTCCATTGTTCTGAATAGGTTTTTTTGGTAAATGCCTGAAATAAGGTGTTAAGACAAGCTCAAGATATTTTCACGTTTTATTCGATGACAAGTGGCTAAATGGGACAACAGAGGTTGCCAGTAATCTAATCTCTATTCCGCTTTCAAAGACTTCGCTCTTGCAAACTTTTTCTTACTCAAACATTCAGGGAAAAGGCTTTTTAATTAAATAAAGACTGAAAGAGTTGAGTGGTGGTGACACTAAAGTGTCTAGTGTTTACACTGAGATTTTGAGAGTTACCTTTTACTAAACATATTTACATATATCGAAATTGTCTTCAATTGCGATTTCCCGTATATCTAAATATGTTTAGTGAAAGGTAAACTCCCAAAATCTCCGTGTGAACATTGCGTGACGTAGACGCGCGCGAGATCACTTCTGTAATGTTGAGACGGTTCAGTTGGACATCTGATTTAGATCAGTTCGACGGCTGGTTAACAAGAGGTACAAACTATATAAATACTGTTCGTTTTCTCACACAAAACGCTCGTTTAGTGGCTTAGGTCATCAATACTTACATTTACGAGTCATTAAATCATGTTTAATTTTGACTTCTCTGTGCATGCTCTTTGAGGCGGACCCCCATACCCTCCATTAGCCTGTATGACTGACAGACGACACTGGTTTAACCGAAAAATGTCAAAATTGAAAATACTGTGGAAACAAAGACCTACATCTTGGATGCCCTTGAGGTAAGCTAAAACATCAAAAATTAATTTCAAAGTGAACTATCCAGTAATTTGACCGTGGTGAAGTTCGTTTATAGCCTAGCTTTTTGCTGCTGACAACTGTGTTTAGGTTTCAAAAATCATAAAAGTTGAGTTCATTTGTGAAGATTATCATGATGAACAAAAGTTATAAAGAATCATGCTTTTGTTGGTCACAGAGCTCATTTTCTGAAATTATTCAAAAGCCAACTTTTCAACTGAAGCTTAAAGGGGTTTCGCCTCACTTACAGTTCACCTCTCCTTAGGAAAATTAACCATGGTTTTGTGATCGATTTGTATTACCTTAGTTTTCCGACAAATGTCACGATTAAATGGTGGATAACATTGCATCTATAATGTAAAAGAAAATTACAAACATGCCACTCTGAAACGTCCTGTGAAGTCCGTGCTTGCGAAGTCTGTTAATGAAATCCGTTCTTCATTAACATTGTCAGGGTCTGAATAGGGCTTGAATTGGTTTGAAATTGACGCCATCCTCAATACTTACACTAGAGAAGAAATCGCAGTTTTGGAGGTGTGGGATAGTTCCTGAACACATGCTAAACACAACCAATCTCAGCACATTTGGATTTTAGAAGGAGGGGCTTCATTGAAATAGGCGAAAGTAATTTACTCGCTAGTGAAAAAGAAGAAACAGTTGATTTGTCAGAGACATCAAACCTGTTTATTTTCTAAAATCAAAATAAAAGTGAGCACCTCAATAAAACTCAATATTGCAATAAATCAAGGTTGATACAAAAGCCTCCTAAACGTCTACAAACACTCTTTAGTTAAGCTCAAGTACTCAAAAAGGGCACAAGTAAAACAATATTCTAAGTTCTCTTCAATTTAACAGACAAATAAAATATGTTAAGTAAAATGAAATAGTCAAACCCTACTTGCACTGGATGTGCTGGTTTCGGCCTCATACATGAAACACCTGCTATTCAGCAACTACCTGCTAATGCACTTGCATTTCGTGTAAAGTAGCTTGACAAGTTTGGATGAGTTATGCCTGCTATAGACTGAGATTTCAGCAATCCTTCAAGGTCATCATTACTTATCATGGATCTAATAAACTTTGGGTAGGATATGTATGTAAACTGTACGATGATGACGCCTATTAAATTGTAGGCTATGATGCAAATTAGTGTAGAAAAATTTAATGTCATCAGCATGTGCTAGTGGTGTACAAATGGACTGACACTGGAAATTTCCAAATGCTTTGTAAATTGTGGTTTGTGGACTAAAAAAAAACTTGCAGTCATGGAAATTGAGGAAAGTAGCTTTCACTTTTATCACCATGTCGTGTTGATCAATACGCCATTTCGTGTTGCATTTTTATTGGCTAGTCAGTCAGTAGACGTAGATCGTAGCAGCAAACACACTGTGAGATGATCATGTTAAATTCCTGTCAGTCATTAAATTATTGCAGGCTATCTTTAGTCGGCTGTCTTTGAACCTCTTTGTACGCCGTATGGCCATCTTAAGGAGCCACGAACCACAGAATTGCCACGATTGGTCAATTTGTACAGAGCATAAGGGCAAAACGCACAATATATAGTACCTTCATTGTCCTATAGATGGTGATATCACATCTATTGCAAAATTAACTACTACTGCTGAAAAAGTTTGGTGCCATGCAAAATGTAACAAGTAATTGCATTACTCATCACAAATGTATTGGAGTAAAGAGTACGTAAACTTATTCAAAAATGCAGTCGAGTAGAGAGTAAAAGTTGGTAATTTGATACTCAGTAAAACCACTCAAATACTTTACACCACTGCAAAAGTAGCACACTTTGCATTTGACAAAATGACTTTTTCATTCGTATTTACTCACACAAATGTCTACAAAGATAAATAAATACCTAATTATCTACATTTAGAATGTGATGCTTCAGTTTGGAGCATCATTGAAGGGCACAAGCTCCACTGGGAAGAAAGTCTTCAACATAGCTAGCCACTGCTTTAGAAAGGTAGGTCATGCTTCCAAAGCGGCCACTGGGGGCGCTGTCATAGAGTAGCCTGCAGATGCCAGTCATGTGATCTTTCTCAAGAAGGCTTTCATTAGCTCCCAGTTCTTTCTGCAGAAATAGAATTCAGTCATGTTATTCAATCTTATTCTCTTTGAATTCCCTGGGCGAATGCAGTTTCCTTTGCTATTGCTAGTCAGTAGCATGTAATAATTTTGCACTGCAAAATACGGTAAATAAAGGACCCTCCTCAAGGAACTTACCTGATCATTGTAGAACATGTCACTGGCCATTTGTACAATACGCTCCACCTGAATGACACCACCCAGACTCTGGATGTTCACCTCGGCTAACATGGTTAGCACCAGGATGGCCTCCACCAATAACTGCCGGTATTCAGGCTGAGGAACGCGGTTCAACACTGTCTCCACATGCACGGCAAACTTTATTTCACCGGGCGTCATCTAGAAATGACACTGTATATTATCATTCTGTGAATTTAAGCCTAAAATATTACTTAATTTTATCTCTTTAAGTTGTTTACCTCTTTTGTGGTTGAAGATGGAAGCACAAAGCCCTCAATGGACAGCCCATGACACTGTTAAATACAAGTCACAAAGGAAAGCAAATGTGAAGCTTAAGTTTGACAAACCTGGCTTTGTCACTCATCTATTCACCTTCTGCAGAATCTTCCAGACGTTCTGATAGAACCCAACAGGGACTCTATTGAGAGCTCCATCTAGACGTCTGCGCCGAAGCCACTGGCCATGTCTGCTGTCACGCACCAACGTGGTTCCTAATGATCCCTGAAATGACTCGATGGATGGAAGTCTGTATCTCTGGAAAACAATCAGATTAATTATACCAACAAAGACATAGCTCAACTTTGAAAAAAAAATGAAAGCATGTTTGACTCTGATCCACTTACACCTGATTCAATGTTTGCAATATCCAGCGAATGGACTGACACAGCCTAAATGACTCAGAAAAAGAGGCTGGTGTTAAACTACTCCAATTGGATTGAGACGCAAAACCATTTTAAATCCAAGCATTTTCTCACCATTTTGATATCACCACCCTGTCTACTCGCAACTTTTACTTCAGTTTTGGTGGAGCTGGATTTGGTCTCATCGTGGATACTGACAGGAGAGCTGACCACATTTCCTGTTGAGCGCACTGGCACAAAAACACAACTGATAAATACAAATTCACAGACCAAATGAGTGACGTATGGTGCTGACAATGGATGAATATATTTACCACTTTTTTGAACACCGAACTCTTTGCCACTGAGAATGTGAAGCAGCAGGTTCTTCATCTCAAATGGGCTCATATTCATCAAACTCTCTGTAGCCTCCTCACCTAAAAAAAATTAACTTACAAGCTTTTTACTTATGGAAGTAAAATAATGACTTGGAGTAATAATGAAAATAGTGAAATGTATTGGAAACAAAAAAATTGTTGAATTGCACTAATTGAAAAATAAATGTTATTAATGCAATGGACTTATTTCTCAGTTAATGCAATTCATCATGCTTTATTGTTTCATAATGAAATTTTTAAAAAGAGAATTAGAAACCAATATATTGTTTTATTTCCATATCACTGTACATTAAGCCTAAAACTGGCTTTCCTTTAATCACATTATTTTTTATAGTTTAAATACAAAAGAAAATGAAAGGTTTAATGGAACAAGATCTGAGATACCTGAACAGTTGAGGGACTGGGCGAGCTCAGTGACCATGACCTGAAGAATGAGGCCAATGCGGAGGCGGAACATTTCACTGAAGATTTTCGGCTGGGTTCGAATGATCATACCCAGAAACACCATTATCTCCTGCCAGGACCATAAACGAGTGTCAGTTAGAGCCAGACCGATATATCGGCTGGCCGATATTATCAGCCGATATTAGGCATTTTCCAAAATATCGGTATTGGCAGTTATAATGGCCGATAAATGAATATTTCAACAATAAAATAAAAATGGACAAAGCACGCTTGAACCATGTCATGAGTGTTGGAGTTGTATAGTTTGTCCACCAGAGGGCACTCTACACTGTCCCTGTTGGCAACACTTGTTGAGTTGGTCTTGAGACATACATTGCTTGAATAACAATTAAAAGAACATCCCCATCAGTTCCAACACAGTCTCATGAAGATGCGTATCTATACCACGAATGTCATTTCTCGTGGTATTTAACGGCAAAAACAGTTTTTGCGTGTATATTCTTTGCACTAAAAAACCCTGGGTTAGGTTTATGGGGGAGGCGGGTGGGGAGTTCGTGCGTATTATACGCCAAAAAGTGTGTATCATATGCACGCGAAAACGCGTACCATATACATGCAAAAACTGTTTTTGGCGTATAAATACCACGAGAAATGACATTCGTGCTATAGATACGAACTTTCATGAGATTGGGCTCTCAGTATAACTCAAATAAGCATGACAAAATTTGACTATCATGTCCAGTTTTGCTGCTGTTAAATAAGCCGAGAGTGAAGCGGAATCAGCTAGTAATAATTACGTTACGTTGTAGTTGACTGTCCTTTTAACTTTTGACAATGTGACTGAAGTATTTCTTTAATAGCGCATGACAGTTATAGCAATGAGACGTATCATCTCTCCTTGGCCTGTTATATTGAAAATGTATTACAATTTGCAGTATGACGTTATCCATTGCTAAATTATGGCTCATTACAGACTAGCTAACCATAAAGTTAGCTAATGCCACTATCATCAGTCTGTTCTGTTGTGACAATAAAAGAAACAAGTTTCTTTTTAAAATGCATTATCATATTATTTTAGTCAAAACTCATAAATAACTACAAATAACTAATTTTAGGGAAATCTGTTTATGTTTTAGTGCGTGTTTCTGAAAAAAGGCCGATATATCGGAATATCGGATTTTAAAACCAACAAATATTTGTATCGGTATCGGCCTTCAAAATCCTTTATCGGTCGGGCTCTAGTGTCAGTGGAATTAAAACGTACAAGGTTGAGAAGTGGATCTGACCTTCATCTCTAACCTGAGTGAGAATGGCGATGGTGAGGTTCTTCTCACTCGCCTCATCGATCAGCTTTGCCAGCTTGTCTGGAGGCATAGGACTATACAGAGACAAAGATCATATTATGAACAGGTAAACAAAAATGTGAACATTATTTGTGTGTACTCACGCTGAAATAGTTTTCTCTCTTGGTTCAGGAGGAAGGCCAACTGTTAAATGTTTCTGATGAATTAGCAAATCCGAGCATGCCTGTTAATGGAAAACATATACAATAACTGCATTCTGAGAAAATGTTGTTGAATTTACATAGTCACAATGAACCATTATGATAGTGGCAGCACTGATACTCACAGCATCGAGTTCTTCTACTTTCTTGCGTAGCATCCCGCATATCATCCGGATGAGGCCCCAGTGTTTCAGGTTTCCTGCCTTTTCATACAAATCACTCAGAATTCGTCTTACCGTCGAACCTTTCCCATGTAGCTGGGTGTCCCATTCCATTCCCCTTATAACAGAAATCCCAATTATAACCTTGACAGCAACAGTACAGCTCTTTCCTAGGACACAGATCTAACAAAACTTGTCACATTCAGTAGTTTTGGCGATACTGACTTGTCTATGAAGAGTATGTAGAGATGTCAGCCTGATCCTGTAAGTTCTGACTTTGTTTCAGCATCTGCACTAGGGCTGGGTAGTCAATCCCACCATTGACATCTGTGGGCAGGTTCAACGAATGAGGGGCCTGTGTCTCAGATATCTTTGCGTGGAAAAAAAGTCATGACAGCACATTGTGAGATGACAACAGAGCACATTTTTAACAGTTCCAGAAAGCATTTTTTTTTAAATATATTTTTCAGAAAATAAATTCTTCAGATCTATTGATCTCTCTGAAATCATGAATCACAATATTACAGACTGCATTTTGAAGTAAAACAGTATTTGATCTGAATAAAGGCAAAGGTTGTGTACTTAAAAACCAAAAATTAACATTTTGTCATTAGTTAATACTTACTAGTTTTTCAAAATGTTCTTCTGTTGAACACAAAAGAAGATATTTTGAAGAATATGGGTAACCAAACAGTTGACAGAAGCCATTGAATTCTATACACTCTTAGAAGAAAAGGTTCTATATACTGTAGAACCTTAAAAGGTTCTAAAGCGCTACAGTATTTGGAACCCCTAAAATGCAATGCATGAATGATCACAAAATTCAAGATATGGGGGTTAAAAAATGTAATTAATCAATATCATGGAAGAGTGCCATTTCAGTTTTTATCCTTCAAAAATCAGCATGATTAAAATGGGATTAATTCAATTTAATAAACAATAATTTAATTAAAGAACCCTATGCTACATATATAGAACCCTTTTTTAGTATTTTTTTTTCTATTTTCTATGAAATCATGAAATTCATCAACTGTTTGGTTACCCATTTTCATTAATTGTCTTCTTTTGTATTCAGGAGAAGAAAGAAACTCATACAGTGAATAAGTAATGACAATATTTTCATTGTTGGGAGAACTATCCCTTTAAATTTAAAGTTGCAATCGAAAAAACAATATACAATCACTTAACAAACTCTAAATAAATAGTTGAAATTGTTTCACATTATCACTAAAACAGTTTCTTCATGTAGAAATCAATGAATTTTTTACTTCTGGAGCCTGACTGGAAAAAAAAATCAAACATATTTTTATAGAGAGCAGAGACAGCCAAATGATTATTCTAATTATTACTTAAATCTTCACAGTGAAAGCTAGTAATTTTGTTTTATGTACCTTTCCTTTGTTATCCAGCAAATTAAGGTTTGGTGGTGGAGAACGGAAAAGTTTAGTTGGAAGGTACATGTGCACATCTGCAGAAAGTTCAAAATTAAATTTATGAGTTACTGAGCATTTGTAAAGGCAGCTTTTAAACAAAACGAATGTCTAAAAAGCCCCATTCTGAACTCACTGTGTATATTGAGCTCTCTGGCTTTGTGCACCAGAGACACCATTTCCCGTGTCTTTTTGGCTGCTGCCCTGAAGCGTCTGAGGCCTCCTTTAGTGGCACTAATAGGACTTTCCTGAGGAACCGCCAGTAACTGGTCCAGATAGACAGCCAGGTCATCTACCTCTGCACACACACACTCGCACAATTAAATAAAAGCATCAGAGGGTTGAGCACTACTTCTGTCACTTTTGAGATGTAACAGTTACCCATGCAGGCAAACTGTTTCACCGATATATAAAACTGAGCGGTTATCCACCCATGCAGGCAAACTGTCTTACAGAGTGACTTTCAACCACAGGCCACACATTTCAACATAAAATGTCATGCAGAAATGGAAAAACGTGCAAGGCAACAGCCAACAAACCCCTGGCAGCTGACTTAAACCTTCCAAACAAAACGTTTGTCAGTAATCTTTCACTTTTGAATAAAAAATTCCAATACAATAAGAAAAAATTAAATCAAGGTTTATCAGAGTAGTGGAACCATTGTTTAGGAGATTCGTAAATAAATTAGACTCCAGGGATTGCACATGCAAAGTAAAGTAGCAAAGAAACAACATGGCAAAAAAAATGGTTTCTGAATAACATGAAGCATACTTTTAAGTATTATTATGTTAATTATGTTAATAAAGAGATTATATTTAAGAGTGAACATAATGTAATATTTTCAGACACATTATTGCATGTTAATTTAAATTAAATTGCAATGTTTTATGGTTTAATTTTATATGAAATGCAATCAGCTGAACTTTAGCATGTTTTTTAACCATTATAAGACATCTGTACAAAAACTTTACAAGTATAAAGTCATTTATATGTGCTTTAGTAAGACAACACTTAAAAATGAGTACAAAAAAGTACCTTTTGTTCATTATCACAAAGTGCACTCTTTTTAAGTACACTTAGGTGGCCTTTTATTTCAGTAATATATACTATTATTGGAAAGTATATTTTTTAAATATACTTTCAAGATTTTAAGTACTGTACTACAACAAATGCAAATTCAGTTAAGCAAAACTTCTTTTTACAAGGGATAGTTCATCGAAAAATGAAAATTCTGTCATCATTATTCACCCTCATGTCATTCCAAACCTATATGACTTTCTTCCTTCCATGGAACACAAAACTAAATTTTTATATATTTTTTGAAAGTCAGCGGCTACAATGGATCAAATTGAATTTTATCTATGGACAAAACAGTGTTATTTTGTGTCACAGAAGAAAGAAGGTATTTTTTTATTTTTGGTTGAATTATCTCTTTGGTTTTAAGTTTTTCAAAAGAAAAGTTGGTGTGCTGATAGCTGGTGGCGCACTCACCACAGTCCATAAATGTAAGATGGGCACAACAGGAGGTGTCAAGAAAAGCAGAAAGTTTCCCAGTCTTAACCCTTGAAATGTAAAACTGATTTGATTTCAGCCTGCTTCAGTTATGTAACAAATATTAAATCTGCGAACCTCTTTAAATACGTTACCTTGCTCCTCCAAAGTAACCATCCTGTAGTTTTTTCAAGGTTGCCAATACAACAGGATCAATGTGTTTGTGATCATCAGCTGCGAAGGACAAAAACAAAATTAGTTTTTCCGAAATTTCACTTTGGCGCTTTCAAAAATTCATAAAGAGATTGTAAATCTAATCCATACGTATCAAGCAATTTAGTCCAAAGAGATTCAATCGCTTATGATTAACATATAAATGTTTCTGATGAATTGAGTTTCTGATTAACTCAACCGTACTTGGTTGATGCGCCACAATAAACCACGCCACAATGTTTCTTGCTGAAGTTCAAAGGTGCTGAGTAACACGAGAATGAACCTCATTGGTTCTTGCACATCAAGCAAGCTTGAACTTTCGCTTAAAGCCTAATTTATATCCGTTCAGCATATAAAGTGATCGTGTCACATCAGAACATTTGAACTAAACCACTCGATTAATGTAAATTAGTCTTATAATCTCTTTATTAACTTTAAGGGTTGTAGGCTAAGTACTTTTTCACTTACTGAGCATGCCGTGTGAAATTGGGAATGTTACTGTGGGTTCGGCCGGTCATCCTCCAACGGGAACAGAGGTAGGAAAGGTCGAATACGGAGCATCTCCACAATCATGTGATTGTCCAGGGCTAGATAGAACTCATGATGGTCTACAAACTACACATTCAATCAGGGCCAGAAACCAACAAATTAGCTGTGGATACTAAATATTCAAAAAGATACCAACAGAAAATTTGAATTCACAAGCTGACGTACTTGAGGTGTGAAGGTAAAGATGGTGTTGCGAATAATGTAGAATTTTGATGTTCCAAGAACACCAATTCGCCGGTACGCCGCCAGTTAGTCCCAGCCTTTGGTTACGCCCTGAGAAAAAGACCAACATTTTTCGGCCCTATAAAATCCGTTTTATTTTTTCCCAAATTCCATTTTATTTTTTCCCAAATTCAGTTTTTTCCGTTTTAATTTTTGCAAATTCCGCTTTTTTCCGTTTTAATTTTTGGGAATTCATTTTTTTACCCTTTACTGTTATTTTCAGTTGTAAAAAGAGTGTGCTTTTTATTCCGTGATCGCAGAAATTATAGGGCCCTAAAATTGATCAAAGATCAAAATTGTATTTTGTATCTCTTGCTTAAAAGAATAATTTGTTAAAAAATTATGTTTATTTATGTCATTGTATCACTTTCATATAATGAATTCGGTCAGGGACCAGCTTACTAAAGGGATACTCCACTTTTTTGGAAATAGGCTCATTTACCCCTCCCCAGAGTTAAACATTTGGGTTTTACCGTTTTCGAATGCATTCAGCTGATTTTTTTTATATTTAGAAGAATATCAGTAACCAGACAGTTTCTGGTCTCATTGACTTCCATCAGTATATTTTTTCCTACTATGGAAGTCAATGAGACCAGAAACTTTCTGGTTACTGATATTCTTCTAAAGTATCAGAAAATCGGCTGAATGGATATGAAAACGGTAAAACTCAACTGTTTAACTCTGGGGGAGTGATAAAATGAGCCTATTTCCAAAAAGTGGAGTATCCCTTTAAGCTTAAAAAGGACAAAAAGCCTCATTTGCATTTAAAGGGATACACACAAAAAAAATGCCAGTGTTTTTCTGAGCCTCAAAAAGTGACAATTTAAACATGCTGTAAAAAATTATCTGTTGGGTATCTGTTGGCTAAAACTTCGCATAGAACACCTGGGGACATCAGATACTTGTGAAAAGAGGCATAATAGGTGCCCTTTAAAAAAACTCACAGACGTTTGGAAAGACAAAAAAGCCAGTATTTGTTGTTTTTTTTGTGTGTGTGTTAACGATTCCTTCCACCCCTGAGTTCACCTAGTCTGGCATAGATGTGACTGAGGACTCTTGAGGGCTGAACTCGGATTGGATGAACGTCCTCCAGGGTTTCTGAGTCAATGCCATTGCTCTGCAGTAGTTGTTTAATCTCATCGCTTTCTGCCAGGATAGACACTGAAAACACAATAATGGAGAACAGCCAGTGTAAATATGGTGAGACAGAATATCATAATGATGTAATAGATTCAAAGTCAAACAGTTTTCTAAATTGATTAAGCCAGATTTAGCTACTGTCAAACACTGTAGGTCTTACCTTGAACTACAACATCAGGCTTGGGAACAGTGGAGAGGCGTCTATTGAGGGAATCAATTTCTCCAGCTGCTAAAAATCCCTATAAAGTCAAAAACAACATTATTTCACATATACAAGAGGAACATACTGTACATGATCATAATATGTGTTTTTCAATAATATATGGATTTCAAGTATTGTGAATTTTATGGTTTATCTAGATACCCTTATATATGATTTAACATTAATAATTCATAAATAAATAATTTAACAATACATCATCTCCACCTCAGTCCCGCGAGCCTGCAGCTACGCCTGAGTCCTTCAGTCCTATGTGCTCCATCTCAATTCGCTCAGTATGTACCCTCTTTTTTTAAAGAAAAAGCACATACTTCTGAGTGTGTAGCACAAGAGTGAAGTTTTGGTTTATACTATCGCTCTGTCGCATAGTTACATGCATCCTGTCACCATAAAACTGGCCTGTCAATCACCTTGTCACAGTTAATATCCTCAACATTTAGTTTAATTTAATTTCCTATACTCTTCATCTTAGTCTGCATTGCCCAACATGATACTTATATCTTATTCCATCAAAAACATAGTAAACAGTGTTATATAATTACTTTTTAATGTTTTTTTCTTTTATGCGCATAAATATGAAATATATTACATGTATTTTTAAAATTTTATGTATCTTAATTTATTGTTAAATCTTTTTTTTATAATTGAATTGAACTGTATTAATGACATGAGTATAGGATAAATGAGTTGCAACAGGTGTGTTTCATAAGGGAGACAAAGTGCAGGAGGCCTCCAGGACCTGATTGAGAAACATTGCAGTTCAGCATTACCATATAGAGTGTTTTTATAGAATTTACTGTACCTCTGCCAGCAGGTTACCCAATATGTACAGAGACTGGCCCCATTTCAGTGGACACTTGCCTACTGGCACTCTCTCCACTGTGTGAGGATTAGCATACTCTTCATCAACCTAGTTGAAATGACGCATACAAAAAGAAACAAGGAAAGTCCATTTTCCTTTGGAATAACCTAGAAAGAATCACTGAAGCAGGAATCTGGCTTTAGGTATTTCATAACAGTACTAAATCCAGTGCTTTAGTGTTAAAGGAGTAGTTCACTTTAAAAAACAAACTTTTGCTGATAATTTACTTACCCCCATGCATGTCATCCAAGAATCCATGTCATTTGAAAAGAAATTAAGGTTTTTGATGAAAACATTCCAGGATTTTTCTCCATATAATGGACTTCAATGGGAACCAAATGGTTCAAGGTCCAAAAGACAGTTTCAGTGCAAACTGTTCAAAGGGCTTTAAATGATTTCAGACGATGAATAAGGGTCTTATCAAGTGAAACGATCGCTCATTTAAAAAAAAATAATACAAAGTTTAAGTTTTATAAGCTCAAATGGTCGCCTTGCTCTGTTCTGTGATGCGCGTTCGTGACTCTCTTTTTCAGAACTCATTTATCAAAATAAACTAATCTTTTTCATGTCATTTGGTTCATTCAATGAACGAAATGAACGAGTTGACTCTGGAAAAGATTTGTTCATTTTGATAAACGAGTTCGAATAGAGAGTCACGAACGTGCATCACACCCCTAACAGAGGAAGGCGAACATTTGAGCTTATAAAACTTAAACTTTGTATTTTTTTTAAATAAGCGATTGTTTCGCTTGATTAGACCCTTATTCATCAGTCTGAAATTGTTTAAAGCCCTTTGAACAGTTTGTAGTTTGCACTGAAACTGTCTTTGGAACTGTTTGGTTCCCATTCGAAGTCCATTAATGGAGAAAAATCCTGAAATGTTTTCGTAAAAACCTTAATTTCTTTTCGACTGAATAAAGAATGACATGGACATCTTGGATGACATGGGGGTGAGTAAATTATCAGCAAAAGTTTTTTTTAAAGTGAACTACTCCTTTAAGAGAAAATAACAGATTGTACCTTATCCGGAGGAACACTATAAAGCTCAGGAACCAATCGTAATCCATTCTTCCCTCTGATGAGGATGCCATCTAAAAGCCTCTCTGTACTCCTGAACCTTTATAAGAGAGGAACAAGCAAGAGAGCATTGTTTTCTGAAGAATTGTCAGGGATTTATTGACTATAGTAAATTGTCTGTACCTGTTCTGGACTGTTGATAAAAATGCCATCCAGGATGAGGTATGTCCAGAACAGCGGCCATTCACACTCTATGTTCTCAAAGAGCTTCAGCTCAGATGACTCGTAATACAATCGGATTTGGGTCCTTAGAAAAGAATGATTGTGTTGGAATAAGCTCCAAATACCCATACAAAACAAAAATGTGATATATCTTGTCTGACAAATTGTTCAAGCACCGGTTTTACCTCTCGGGGTGTTTTGTGTCCATCTTAAGAAAGCGACAGCATCCATATCTGCCCTATATGAGACAGTACAGGAGTAAATAAAGACGTGTTTGACGAAACGTTAAAAAAGCAAAAATTTGCATGTTTTTATTCAATTTATAGAATTAATAAAATATAAATATTTAATTAAATCAATTAAAAAATAATAACAAATAGATCTATAATCTGTATATTTAATGTATATTTTTATTTATTGAATTATTATGTAAATGTCTTGATTAAGCTTAAAATTTCACTATTTATTGATTTCTTAAATTTCTTTTTTTGTATCAACAGTAAAGTCAACTAAATGATTGCAGTAATTATTGATATTTATTCACCTGAAGTTTTGCAATGATTTCTTCTTTGGTGATATTAACAATGTCAATGTCCTCAACTGCAAATGCTGGATAGGAGATGATGGACAGAACCCCAGCGTCCACCTCTTTGGATGTTGATGCCCTCGGCAGCATGGAGCTGAGAATAGACTAAAGGATCCAAAAACATTCTGTTACTTTCACAAGGCTTGAAAGCTCAGAATAATATGGATGCTGTCCCCGCATGTGTGACATCATAATTTAGTTTATTACTTGGCAGTGCTGAATGTCATCAGCTAAAGCATGTACGACGGACTCTGGGCCACCCTTGGCACCGAAAGGTTCAGTTCATCCAAAGCCTCCAAAGCTGCCTGAATAAAGCAAGAGGTCATGTTATTTTATCACGGGAGATCATTATTTGACACATGTGAAACTAATTCTTAACTGATTATGCAATTTATCACTAAAAACCTAAATATTTCACCTTTGCCATTCCGATAGAGCTGACATTTATCTCAGGGATCCCTTGATTTGTCTTGTCTCCTCGTTCCCACATTCCAAAATCCTGAGGATAAATGTAATTTCCATAATACTCATGGAAAAAAATGTGAAACCTTTTCATATCAGAACAGAATTGAAGGACTAGTACACTTTAAAAAACCTTTTGCTGATAATTTACTCACCCCATGTCATCCAAGATGAAAATAAATTAAGGTTTTTGATGAAAACATTCCAGGATTTTCTCCATTTAATGGACTTCAATGGGAACCAAATGGTTCATGGTCCAAATGACAGTTTCAGTGCAGCTTCAAAGGGCTTTAAACGACACCAGACGATGAATAAGGGTCTTATCTACCGAAACGATTGGTCATTTTTAAAAATAAATAAAAAGTTTAAGTTTTATAAGCACAAATGCTCACCTTGCTCTGTTCTGTGATAAGCGTTCGTGAATCTCCTGTTCGAACTCGTTCATCAAAATGAACAAATCTTTTTTCGAGTCATGACTCAAAGGGTCCTATATAAGACTCTTATTCATCGTCTGGTGTCGTTTAAAGCCCTTTGAAGCTGCACTGAAACTCTCATTTGGACCTTGAACTGTTTGGTTCCCAGTGAAGTCAATTATATGGAGAAAAATCCTGGAATGTTTTCATCAAAAACCTTAATTTCTTTTCGACTGAAGAAAGAAAGACATGGACATCTTGGATGACATGGGGGTACTTTTGCTGATAATTTAATGTAAATTATCAGCAAAAGTTTTTTTTAAAGTGAACCACTCCTTTAATGCGCTTACCGCTAATTTATACGCAGATTCAATGTAAAAGATCAGATTCTGGACGACGTCGACCTCATCACGTGTATAAATAATATTTAGCCCTGCAAATAAAAAGTGAAAATCGAATCTGTTGTTTCACTAAAGCAACAGATTTAGACACATGTATGCTGCAAACACATTAAATGTGATAAGTTAAATTAAACCTGATGCTGTCATTTGGGCCAGGAAGAGCAGGAAGATGGAGGTAGCATCCACCTGTAGATGACCCCACTCCTGATCACCAACCACAGTGGCACACGTTCCTGTATGGTACTTGGCATGAAGGCAATCTTTGGTGCTTTTGCTGTACTTGAACTTCTCCACCTTATCAAGCTGAAAGTTGAATACAGGCTCACAGTTACTGTGCATTACTGTGGTGTTTAAACGATGTCCAATCGGTACTAAAGGTCCCAAAGTGTGCAAAGAAAATATCCCACACACCATTACACCACCACCACCAGCCTGCACCATTAATACAGGGCAGGATGGATCCATGCTGATGTTTTTCTCTTAAATGTTTTTTGCAGAAATCAAGACCAGGCAACGTTTTTCCAACCCTAATTTTATTGACCCCGTGCAAATAGTGGCCTCAGCTACAAGTGATTATTTGAGTTACTTTTGGCATCAGATCAAATCAATTCTGACCATTCTCTAGGCATTTTCACCCAAGAATTGCTCACTGGATATTTTCTCTTTTTTATTCTCTGTAAACGGCAAAGGTCAGAGCGAGTGTTGTTAAATGGGACGTTCTAGTCTACACAGGAGCGTTCTTGTCGCCTAGTAACTGTGACAGCTGCCATTATAATAAACTGTCTAAAAACAAAACAGGGGTCACGAACGGTCTAAATATGTTCACCATGGTCCATTTCTGTATATTATAAAGAGTATAAACTATTTATAATTGCATCTTAGTAAGATTAAATTTTACAGGACATTTGAAGTAGCTATTATTCAAATTGGGACAGCCTTCGTCGCAATCTCCATTTGAATGCGGGCTTCGAAGGATGCAGCCTTTGAATTGGGACGCGATCTAGTGTGTGTCAATGTGTTGCCTTTATTGATTATTCAGTTTACCAGTTGACCAATTATTTTACTCATTAGTTCCTCTGTGTATTTAGTGTTCATTCAGTCCTTGGTTCAGTGTTTTTATGGGACGTGGTTTTGCCATTTCTCCTTCATTAGACTGTAGTTTCCTAAATATTTGTGATTAAAAACTGTTTTTGAGCTATCTCCTTCGGCTTCGTTTCTGCGATGTTCATAGCACCCACAAGTGACACCAGACACGAGTGGCACTTTTAGTTTGTACCATGCCTCACATTGCACTAGTAAAGTGTCACATTTCAGTAACATGGAGCCCACAATACTTAATATAATTCATCAATAGTGTGTATATTGTACACACTATATGTGTATATATGTTTGGTATGATTCTTTTTTTATGTGTATGTAGCTTAAATATGTTTGTAATATCTTTTTGCCTTAAAGAAACACAAACATACACTTCTTTGTCAATAATCATTGACAATCATTGTCAATAAAAATGAAAGTTGTCAATCACTAAGCACTGTAATGCACTCTAAACCTTAATGAGTTCAATACACTCTAATGTCGTAGCCCTCAAATCATATTCACTTTATAGCCTGTAATAGTGGACAAATGTGGGCACAGAGGACTCAGGTGTGATCCTAATTTTTATTTATTATAAATGTTATATCACTGTCTTCGATAAAGTTTTGTCTATCCATTTATGGTGTTTTTTTATTCATTTTGGGAGTATTTTTTATTTATTTACTTCAAAAAGTACCATATTTTCTATGTAAATTATACTTATTTGCATGTGTTTTTTTAACTACATTAAAATATCATTCCAATAAGTTCTATGGGCTAAAACCTTAAAAGATGAAGTGACTTTGCTGTCACCTGGTGTCTTATTTTGGCTTATTTTAGAATGCTCTAAATTACAGTTTTTCCCATTCATTTCTATGGGTGCCCATTTTTGGCCCAAATACAAGATTAAGGAGTTTTTTTCACCCACTTAACATTGTAGAATTGAGTAAAAAAAAAATGTGTGTGTCCAGAAGGCAAACTTAGGAAAAGTAGCCAAGTCTTGTACCGCTCAGATCAAGGAAAGTATTTTTAAAAATTAAATCAAAAGTATTTTGCCCACATTTGTCCAGAATACGGTTTTAGTTAAAATGGCAATAGGGTTGAAATTGTGGTGAGGAGTGAAGACTGTGATTCAGGTCAGAGAGAAATGGTATTTATTAGACAAAACTGTTTAGAGTTAAATGTTTGTTTGTTTTTAATAAAAGAAATTCATATTTTTGTAAACAAGACCAATTAAATTGATCCAAAAATTGAAATGTAACCTGTAAAGTAATTGCTGCAATAAGAAATTAAGCATTCCATCACAGGATTTTTTTTTCTTTTTTGTGTTTTGTAATCTAATAAATGCAGCCTTGGTGAGACTTTTCTACTGATACCAGAATAATATTCTCCTGCAAAGCAATTAAAAATATTCTGAAATGGTCGCCACAATTGTGACTTAATATGTACTGCAAAACATTATCTGAACAGTATGCTTCAGATTTGATAGGATTTGTAATGAATCTTGAAAGATTTATTTTCCCATAATGGAATGAGAATGTTGTTTATCCATACCTGTCTTATCATACACTGCAGTAGTCCTCGCATGAGCTTTGACCACACTCTGCAGAATGAGAAAAGACAGAGAACAAGCGAGAGAGAAGAGAGCAGTGAGCCTTGACCGTGACCTTATCCTCTCCATCTGCTATGACCATGAAAGAAACATGAGCCAAATGATTTGCCCTCTGGCATTTTACATGATCTCCCAGACACAAACACTAATGAGCAGAAAATATTAAATGTCTGGGACATGTGCAGACATGGTCTTCGATGCCCTTTGACAAAACTGTATAGTTTTGCTTGTATCTCAACTCACTATGTATGCATGAACTGACCTGCTCCAGTTCATAGGCTTTGGCTTTGTCTTCATCCCTGTCTGCGTTCTTCCTGTAGGCCAGACTCAGAGCCCACATGGACAGGATGCAGTACACATTGTCTCTAACCCAGGCATGAGGTAACTTCTCATCTCCTGTGAGTAACCCTGTCACTCGGATCCTGAAAAATATTATTTAAAAAAAAAAACATAAATGTCATTCTGAGGGGCTATCAAACTGAAATACATTTTATTTATGTCGTGTAAAGTGTCACCATTGGCCTAGCCTGCAACATTTAAAAGCATGCGACACTTTAAATTCTACATCTGTTTTTTACAGTGTTCTCTTTCATAATGAGTATTTCCTGTTGCCTTAAACGTGTATGATTCGTTACATAAAATATTCTCAAATGCTCAATAACCCAAATTCTAAACTCTCGTGTGAAAAAGTGTGCTTAATTAAATGATTGAATGTGCACTATTAGTGCATACTTAAAAGTATATTTAAAAAAACTGTACTTGCATGTAATATAATATTACTGAAATAAAAGTTCACTTGTTTAGTGTACTTAAAGAATGCACTTATGTTTCTTAACACACTTAAGTACACTTCGGGTAACAATTTAGTTTAGGGTTCAATTATCTCTATTATAGTTGATTATTTTTAGCATGCATATTACTAGGATATTGGTTGTGCTTAGAAAGCACATGCCTTATTGTTCATGACCTTATACATCCCTTAATTGCAGCCGGTACCTAAACTTAACAACTACCGTACTAACTATTAATTAGCAGTAATTATGAGTTTATTGAGGCAAGAGTAGTAGTTAATAGTTAATTAATAGTGAAACTAAAGTGTAACCGCAATGACAAAATCAAGTTTCACATTAAAGGACATTTTAAATAATTGTGTTGTGCTTTAAAGAAGTAGGCCTACACTTGATTATAATTTAATTGTGTTGTGTTATTGAATAAATTGGCCTATTACAATTAAAGTTAAATAGCACTTTATTTTAGTGTCCTTGTTACATGTAGTTACTGTAGTAATAACGTAAATTATGCATAAGCACATGCAACAAACCCTAAGCAAACCTAACCCTATAGTAAGTGCATAGTCAATTAATATTAGGCTACTTAGTACTTAAATGTATAATTACATTGTAACACAGACACCTTAAAATAAAGTGTAACCTAAAATTGTAACTTCATTACAAATGTATTTAAATACATTAAGTTCAAGTTTCAATAGAAATGACATTCAATTATTTTTTAGTGGTAACATCTTGACAATAAGATTTCATTTGATGGCATAGTTGACTATATTAGTTAGCAAGAACTGTTGAACATTCTTCAGCAGTTATTACGGTAATCTTAGTTAATGTTAATCTCTAACATTTATAATTCAGTTTTCACCTAAGTATCACAAAGTATTCTAAAGTGTAGCCTACTTTTTACATTAAGCCTACAAAATAGCCTTTTAAATAGATGTTAACACACACTACAGTGAAAGTGAGAGATTTTTGCTCACCTGGTGACAGAGGATTGTCTGTTGCAACGCTCTGGCATAGTTGTCGAGTTTCACTCCAGAATTACTGCGACTTCTCATAATAGTTTCTTTCTAGATGCAATTTAGCTCTCCAGTTTAGATGCAGTTTAGCTCTCACTAGCAGTGTGTCTTAGCTGGCGGTGGTCAAATATCAAGTACCGTACATGTGAGGTAGGTAAATGTCAAGCCTTAGGGACCAGTTGTTCAGTATCTGTTACATCAGATGGCGTAATGGTGTTGAACTGCACCCTATCTTTATAGTTACAGGCACAGTTTTTCATCCATATTTAAAATATAATAAAATCAATATTAAAAATGAAAACATTTTAAAAATAAGGCTATTATATAGCAAAATGTAGCTTCAACTGAAGATGATGTAAGCTTCTGTTGTTGTTTACAAAATTATTCAGGCAATTCAGTTGTGATGATTCGTTCACGCCAATATTGATTTTATACAACAGTTCAACAAAGAACAAGTTAATAGTGAGAAACTGTTTTAGACCCAAAACTATAAAGAAATAAATGCTGTCTTAAATTAAGTACAATTAACATGGATGTTTAAGTCATTTCGTCTTAAATCACATTAAACAGACTTTAAAAAGAATTTGCGAGTCTTTAACATAAAAAAATATTCTGATGAGTTAAAGGAGTAGTTCACTTTAAAAAAAAAACTTTTGCTGATAATTTACTCACCCCATGTCATCCAAGATATCCATGTCTTTCTTTCTTCAGTCGAAAAGAAATTAAGGTTTTTGATGAAAACATTCCAGGATTTTTCTCCACATAATGGACTTCAATGGGAACCAAACGGTTCAAGGTCTAAAAGACAGTTTCACTGCAGCTTCAAAGGGCTTTAAACGACACCAGACGATGAATAAGGGTCTTATCAAGCGAAACGATCGCTCATTAAAAATAAATAAATAAATAAATTAGGTTTTATAAGCTCAAATGCTCGCCTTGCTCTGTTCTGTGATGCACGTTTGTGACTCTCCTGTTCAAACTCGTTTATCAAAATGAACAAATCTTTTTTCATGTCATTTGGTTCATTCAACGGACGAAATGAACGAGTTGACTCAGGAAAGATTTGTTCATTTTGATGAACGAGTTCGAATAGGAGAGTCACAAACTGTCTTTTGGACCTTGAACCGTTTGGTTCCCATTGAAGTCCATTATATAGAGAAAAATCCTGGAATGTTTTCATCAAAAACCTTAATTTCTTTTCGACTGAAGAAATAATGACATGGATATCTTGGATGGAGTAAATTGTCAGTAAAAGTTTTCTTAAAAGTAAACTACTCCTTTAAAGCAATGTAAAACATAATATGTTGTCATAACTTATTGATCATACATTTTTTTAACAGTGAATATTGTCACTTTCACATTTGTTTATTGTTTCTCCAGCAAAGAAAATAGTTCCAAATGAAGGTCAATCAGCGTCAATCAACCGGTTTTATCGGAGCAACACACAACAGTTGTGTTTTGTTCCATGATGCATAATGAACGGGTTTGATTAAACGAATCAAATGTTGATTCAATGATTCACTCACTACAGACACAGTCACTTGTGGCCATCTACTGGCGATGTAACACAGAAAAGAGCACAAAAAAATCATTGTGCTGATGAACTGCTGTTAACAGTGATTGTAAATTTGCATATAAAATATAAAAATATAAAAACTAAAAATAAATTAGATTAAGTTTGATTTTAGGGACATTTTTGTTTGTTGTAAAAAGTTTTTTGTATGATACTTGCTTCAAAAATTTGCATAGCCTACTCAAATTTGAACATATCACAATTACATATATAGCCTAAGTAAAGAGTAAACTGAAAGTTGCAGAAACAGAGGTATTTTTAGTGTTTTATTTGACAAACATAAACTTTGCTCTTTCATGTCAGAGAAGGACATGCAATCTTGGTACATGTGGAGGTCGTTCACAGTACAATGACATCAGTTTGTTACAGTACATTCTTGTGCAAATACTCCTCTCACTAACTTCAGAGGCTTTAGTCATTAGATGGATTCAGAGGACTCAGACCATCCTGAGAAAGACGTGTGCAACTGTGCACATTTTCTTACCGGCACTGAGCCTATAGGATCGATACTACATAGGCCTTCTGTATGCCCTCATAGCTTATCAAATACAGTACTTTATATCAATTATCACATGAATACAATTATTTATACACATTTAGCTCTTAAAATGGTCTACAAATTACTTGGGCTGTCAAAACGATTAATCGTGATTAATCGCATCTGAAATAAAAGTTTGAGTTTACATAATATATGTGGGTGCACTGTGTATTATTATTTTATATATATAAATACAAACACACACATGCATGTATATTTAAGAAAAAAATATTACTTATATATGAAATATTTATATTTATATATAATATCAATTATGTATAAATCAATACAGTATATACACGAAAATATTTCTTAAATATATTCAAGCATGTGTGTGTATTTATATATATATAAAATAATTATACACAGTGCACTCACATATATTATATAAACATAAACTTTTATTTTGGATGCAATTAATCGTGGTTAATCGTTTGACAGCCCTACAAATTACTTATGCTCTAGCCTTTTAATTACAGTGCGTACAGTATTGTATTGTAGAAATAAAAGTTTGGGGCAAGTCAAATACAAACCCCAATATGTTAATGACCACTAAATATGGTTATTAAATGCTTAGAACATAAAACATCTAAAGTGAAACCAATGTAACTTTTCAAGTCAGACTTCTCCGCATGCTCTTAACAGTAAGTATTGTGCTACATAGACCACGGTTCAAAAATTAAAGTGCTTGCAACATACACACACACACACACAAAATATGGCCATAAAATAGTATGTCGTTGACTCATAAATGAATATTTTTCAGTCTTCCACTCTGCTATGAATGAACAGGCTCATTAAATGAACAATGACCATTCCTGGGGTAGAAAATATAATCAGTTTTAATAAAGGGCAGTTTGTAGGACTTGATGAAAAGAGATGGATGGCAGCAGTGACGTACCTGCATAATCCTGTAGTGCACTCTATGCTGTCATGGCAGTACGCGCCGTATGGTTTGAACCCCATAATTCGCCACAAAGGGGACATTCGTATCTTGCGGTGCAGGATATGTGATGACTGAAGATCTGATCGCACCTCAGATGTCACTAATGGCGCAGAGGATACCTATAACATACATGTCACAGTCAGTGCATTCACACAATAATAACTTTACTTAACTTTTTATTATTTAATAACTGGTTAATTATAGGGTAACATTGTACAACAAGGCCTCATTTGTTAATGTAAAAATAATATATTATTACAACGTGTGCTTTTATATTGCTTTAACTCATCAAAATACTTTTTTATAAGATATGTTTCAACTCATTTTTATTTTATTTTAAGTCAGCTTAAAGGAGTAGTTCACTTTTGAAAAAACTTGCTGATAATTTACTCACCATGTCATGCAAAATGTCCATGTCTGTCCTTCTTCAGTTGAAAAGAAATTGAGGTTTTTGATGCAAACATTCCAGGATTTTTCTCCATATAATGGACTTCAATGGGAACCAAACGGTTCAAGGTCCAAAAGTGTAAACTGTTCAAAGGGCTTTAAACCATTCCAGACGACGAATAAGGGTCTTATCAAGCGAAACGATCACTCATTTAAATAAATGACAAAGTTTGACGTTTTTTTTGTCAAATTGAACGAATCTTTTTCCAAGTCATTTGGTTCATTCCACGAACGAATCGAATTCGGAAAAGATTCTGCCGTTTTGATGAACGAGTTCGAAAAGGAGAGTCACGAACGTGCTTCACAGAACAGAACAAGGCAAGCATTTGAGCTTATAAAACTTAAACTTTGTTATTTATTTATTAAATGAGCGATCGTTTCGCTTGATAAGACCCTTATTCATCATCTGGAGTCATTTAAAGCCCTTTAAACAGTTTGCACTGAAACTGTCTTTTGGATCTTAAACCGTTTGGTTCCCATTGAAGTCCATTAGCCTATATGGAGAAAAATCCTGGAATGTTTTCATCAAAAACCTTAATTTCTTTTCGACTGAAGAAAGAAAGACATGGACATCTTGGATGACATTGGGGTGAGTAAATTATCAGCAAAAGTTTTTTCAAAAGTGAACTACTTTAATGTAATTTAAGTTGCAATGACTTGAATATTCAAGATTGTACTTAAAATTTAAGGCAGCAACGTTTTACAGTAAGAACTTATAATGAGCAATATTGTTCAGCATTTATGAATCTGTGTTAATTAAAATAGTATTGTTCATTGATCATGTTATTTCACAGTACATTAACTGATGTTAACATATTTTTAATGTCAAACTACACTTTTAAAAATGTGTTGAAGTTACTTTAGAGATTAATAAATGCTCATTGTTAGCTCACACAAGAAAATACCATTGATGTCTTTAAAATTGCACGTTTAATTCAACATGTTACTTGTTACATTATAATTATTTGTTTGTATTTTCTCAGTAAAAATTTTCAATGCTGAAATTTTGATTTTAACAAAAACATTTGCCTGCCAACCTGTTATCATGTCCTTGCTATCTTTGAAAAAAGTTGTTGAAAAGAGGTGTAAACGTACCTGATACATCAGCACGAGCAAGATCAGTGTGCAAAATCCAAATTTTGCTAGGTGAAAGTGATGCAGATTCATTCTGGTGGTGTTTTCCCCTTAACTACTGTATGTCAGTGTGTCCAGGAGATTAGCTTAAACTTTGCAATGGCCATGTGTATTTATAACCCTGCAACACTGACCACCCCACCCTCTCTGTCTGTCCATCTCTTCTGATCTCTTACTCTGTAAGGCCATGCATGGCCAAGATAAAATCACGTGTCTAGTAAATATTTGAGTTTACATAACCTTAATGTACACATGGGCATTCATGTAGCTTCTGGGATTGGTGGGAGTAAAAAAAAGCCTCAGAAGTGCCGACCTAAATGTTTTTTTTGTTTTTTTGCATGCTTTTTACTTGCTAAATTAGATTGTTTTAATAAGCTGCATCCAACAAATTACAAATGCATGCACCAGATCTCATATTGTGATTTTCGCATAGGACCTTCTTTGATAATGGAGAATACACAAAGGTTGCTTATCTCTTTTTTACCTTTAACATAATTTTCAAGAGGCAAGTATGTTCCCATCCATCTCTCTGAATCAATAGGTCATCACGTTCACTCAGATAACATGTTCATACTAAGAGTCTTGCATGCCGTTGCATCAGTCATTTCGATTTAAAAATAGGCCTAATTAATTTAATAGGCCTAATTAATGTATGAATATGAAACATTGCACGGGCAGAATAATTCAACCGAAATGAAAAGGTTGCAACGGTTGCCTATTTGGCTTTGTCTTGTAATTAATTATTATGCATGCATTTTTTTATGGATTGCATTTGTCACATCACAGGATTGTGTAAAATGTAGCTACTAAATGATCAATAACAGAACCAAAAAAATGATTCTCTTAATTGATTAAATTATAAAAAATAAAAGGTCTATTAATAGCCAACAACAGCATGATGCTGAATGACCTGCATAACTGAATACTCTGCTGAACGGTGAAAGTTCAGATTGTGCTCCAAATGACCGAACACTATATTCAGTCAGTCTGTGTATTTAATCAGCACAGATTGGAAAGTTCTAATATATATATATATATATATATATATATATATATATATATATATATATATATATATATATATATATATATAATGCTCCAAAAACATGTATGATTATTATTCATGTTGAAAACAGTTTTTTACATTTTTATTTCAGGATTCTTTGATGAATAGAAAGTTCAAAGAACAGCATTTATTTAATTAGAATATTTTCTAACATTATAAATGTCTTTACTGTAACTTTTGATCAATGTAACTCATCCTTGATGAATAGAAGTATTGATTTCTTATTTATTTCCCCCAAAAATAAAATACAAATTCTTACTGACCCCAAACTTTTTAAAGGGTAGTGTTTAATGTAACAAAAGCTTTCCATTTCAGATAAAAGCTGTTCTTTTGAACTTTCTATTCATCAAAGAATCCTGAAATAAAAATGTAAAAAACTGTTTTCAACATGGATAATAATCATACATGTTTTTGGGCATAAAATCATCATATTAGAGTGATTTGTGAAGGATCATGTGACAATGAAGACTGGAGTAATGATGCAGAAAATTCAGAATGCAGATGCAAAAAGTCATTTTAAATTGTCATAATATTTCACAATATTACTGTGTTTTTTGTGTATTTTTTTATCAAAAAATTGCAGCCTTGGTGACCAAGAGACTTCTTTTAAAAACATAAAAATTCGTACCGATCTTAAACTTTTGACCGTTGGTATGTGTGTATATATATATATATATATATATATATATATATATATATATATATATATATATATATATATATATATATATATATATATATATATATATATATATTGAAAATCTGTGGCTTATTACTTACTCTTTGTGAAGTGCATGAATGTTTTTATAGAAAAAAGTATTGATGCCATTTAAAGAAATAAAACAAAGTCCATGTGGTCCATTACAACATAAAGTCAGTAACAGATGATCAAGAGGTCGCCTCATTTGTCTGCCTGGCCCTGTCTCACCTATAGATGGCAACATTGAGCCACTCATTGATTTCCTGTGTGTGCGCGCGCATGATGAGCTAAGAATATAGGCTACTCAATGTGTTAAGAAACAGTTATTTAAGTGCTTTAGGTACACTTAAGAAGACTTTTTATTTAATTGATATTATCTTCAAGTGCGCATTCAATACAACTAAGACAATACAATAAAATAACACCTTTTAACAAGGGACTAAAAATGCCTACACATTTTAATTACAAAATATATAAACTTAGTTACGAAAATAAATAAGAAATATTCAATACATTAAAAATATTAAAAGGCAGAAAGGGTCACAAGGTTGCAGATTTCAGATGACTTTCAAGGTCAGGTTTTATATCTTTATTTTTTATTTGTTATTTTTTTTTGTCTCGAGGTAGACAAAAACTGCTGATAGATTTTGCACAGTAGTGAGTGACAGAGGCCAAATTTCAGAGACATTCTTAATCGAATGCTGAAATCTACACACAAGATCTTGTGTATCGGCACTCGGCTGTACATGTCTTTATTTGTACGTCATTGGCATCGGCGCTTGAGATAGCAAACAAGGTAATTGTTTGTTTGTGTCTTTTACTGTCTATGCTTTAACCAAAGTACATGCATTATACGGCATGTTAAAATTATAAATATATTCTGAAATAGTTCAACTTGATGTCATTAAGCCACGGTTAGCTGGTTAGCAAGCAATCGTTTTAGCTATCCTGCTAACCAGCCGTATGAGTATTTTTGTACATTTGTCATTGTTCCCCATTGCTGAGATCTTAAATCAGATTAGGAAGAGGGTTAGGTGCGCTTTTTTTCTACTCTATTTTCTACTGTCATTTACCATATTACCAGCATATTACTCATACTTCTTTTGCAAGCTAGTTGGCTAAGCTAAAATGACCCATATTTGAAGTTTGCTGATATCGTTAGCTTTCGTTTACTAACTCAGATAGTAACTTAAACCTTTAATCAAACTTAGTCTGCTACTTCTGTAGGATAAATGTATATATGTGGGAAATAAGTCTTTGCTTTCAATTTTAACGGCAGAAGTCACCCAAAAACAAGATTAAGTGTGGAAAAAATATGATATATTTGCAAACAGTTAAGTCTTTTATTCATTCGTTTATTTCTGTATTTTGTTTATAATAAGGTACCCTTGGCTGTAATTGCAAACTTTTACAACTAAAAAAATTAGAAAAGTAAGGATGCTAAAGAGAGTACGTAGTAATGATGTGAAATTCTGCATTTTCTGCATAGGTTTGAATAAATACTTCTTTATGACTATTGTAAATTCAATATTCAGGGTGCATCCACTTTTTATTACTCATAGTCCAGAGAATCATAATAAATGGAACTAAAAAGTCATGATGTAAATATGAAGTTAGTATTCAATCTTGAAGTGACAGGGTAAACATTAATAGTAGGGCGGGACCTGTCAAGCTTTAACTTAAATGGAGTCTCTTGTGCTCAGGTCAAAGGACATTTCTATGTCCTCCAAAGTCCGGAGGAACGAATGGACAACACTGGCTATTGCAGTGAGAGCTTCAACAGCCTGCAGAGCGGAACCAGCGATGAGGACATGGTGGAAATAGCAGGAGCCACGCTGGACTTTTCCAGCACAGATGACGGTACCTCCTCTAGACCGGGACTATAGCTCAGGTGAGTGACAGATCTACCCAAAATCATGTGTTGCGTTTATACTCAAATGAGACAAAGGGGATTGAAAATTGCCTGAGTGACAATAGTGATGTGGAGAGGTGACATTATATGTCGTATTATTTCTCCAATGTAGCTGCCACCCAGTTTTATCCTTATTCATTTTCGTTCTTTTCTTCATTTTTATTGTCATTCATGAGATTCCCATAGTTTTTTCCCTTTCTGTCATCATTTGATATAGGTTTTGGGGCAAACGTGTAATGAATAGGTCTCTGGTGTTTGTGTGTCTGTGAGAAATAGTGGTGAGAATTCGCTGAGGTCACAACTTTGGTATTTGCCCCCCCTCACAGAAATCCTTTTATTGAAGAGATCAAAGTGTCCCCTCTGAGTTTTTCCTATTGTAGCTAGTTTCATATTTTTACCGGTGTCAGGTTTTTACATCCATTTATTTCCCTTGAACTTCCTCTGCGTTTGATATTAGTTGCTTTGTAGTGTCTGCTGTGTGATTTGCTACTTTCACACATTTTATGTTTTTTTTTTTTCTCAAACACTGACATTTTGTGATTTTCTTTTTTTTATAAACAAAAATACTGTTATGTTGTACTCTTTGTGTCCTTATGCACACATCATGGCATAGTAATTAATATAAAATTAAGTTATTTTTTTCTAGAAGGTAGATAATTATTAACCATAGCTAGTTTTATTGCTGTGTTTTTTGTTGAGTAAGTTTATTTCCTGTTCTTGGTACTTCATTCTTATGAAAGTCATGTGAAGAACTGTGAACACTGGAACAGGAATGTGCACCACCTATGCCTTATGCAATGTGCTCACAAGTAATGCTGCATTGAAATGTAATATAATATTTAAAAATATTTACTAGTGATGTATATTTAATACATTATTAAAATATACATAGACAATGAAGTGACTGGAGCCATTGTACACAACCATTCAAAAGTTTGGGGTCAGAATGTTTTTTTAATACTTTTATTTAGCAGGCATGCAATACATTGTTCAAAAGTGTCAGTAAAGACATTTGTAATGCTACATATAATTTATATTTCGAGTAAATGCTGTTCTTTTGAACTTTCTACTCATTAAAGAATCCTGAAAAAAATTATCACAGTTTCCACAGAAATATTAAGCAGCAAAACCATTTTCAATAATAAGAAATGTTTCTTGAGCATCAATTCAGGATAGTATGATTTCCCAAGGATCATGTGACGCTGAAGAAGTAATGATGCTGATCATTCAGCTTTTATATATTTTAAAATGTATTAAAATAGAAAACTGTTTTAAATTGTCACAATAGTATTACTGTTTTTACTTGTTTTGGGTTTTTTTTATCAAATAAATGCAGCCTTGGTTAAACTACACATATTGCAATATCTGCTGGGCACCCCCTAGTCTAGTCTTATTAAATGTATGCTTCATTTTTAATTTCTATTTTAATTTGATCAATAAATTCAATTATTTAGAATAATAAGACGCCAATCAAATTAAATCACACTGAAAAATAATTGTTGGAAAGAATGATACTTTCAACACTAAACCGCCATTAGGTGTCGCAGGCGACCGTCTTAATGAGCGAGTCATTGATTCATTCGTTGAAACAATTTGTTCAAACGACTTGAGTCATTCAGTATGAGACCACTGTCTATGTATGAGACAGATGTTTTTATGGATTGAATATTTTAATCTTTGAGTTGACCGATTAGTTAAAATGTTGAATCATTCAGTAATGAGAAAACACGTTGCTGTTTCTCTCAAAACAAAAACAGTCAATATTGCTTCTAAACTGTAAGTGACTTAAAGTTAATTGTAACTGTTTATTGAACTGTTGTATGAAATCAATGTCCCAGTTTGAATCGTGATGGTATTCAGGAAACAGCCCTCAGTGTGAGTTTGCCTAACTTTAACATTAGCCTATCGTGGTTCTAACCATTTGAATGATTATTTTACATTTTTTCGAGTTTTACATTAATATTGCCCGTCGTGCACAGTTATCCTAAAAGCACCTGGGTTGGCGGTGAAACTGGCTTGGGCCTCGTGATCGCTGCTCGCAGCTATATTTATCTTTCTTTTTTTTATCTGTGCAGGTGGTTCATATGGAGCTGGGCCTAATGGGGTTCCTAAACTGATGGATTTACTAGATGAGCCAGTGCCAGGGGTCTGGCACATATGAAGATTTCAACACCATTCGATTGGGTCCGGGAGAAATCTAAGGACCGAGATCGCCACAGAGAGGTGACAATACTCAGTTGAATATTATTCACTTTTAAAAATCATCTTTAATGCTTGGAAAGAATGAATTGTGCATGTTGTGTATCCCAAACAATTAAAAATACTTAAGCTGTAGTATAAGCTTGTCACACCATGTTCCATTCATTTGGCCAGAGTAGAACTGCCCACCCCGAGTCTGGTTTCTCCCATAGTTTTTTTCTGCATTTCCATCACCTGAAAGAGTTCATTGCCACGGTCACCTTTGGCTTAAGCCCTATTCAGATGAGACTAGTTTTCTAAACAAAGTTTGAGTTACAAGCTTCTTTGAAACAGTCTGTATTATGTAAACCGATTTGTACATAAAGGTGACTTGACTGTCTGTGGTCTTCAATTTCTCTTTATGGTAGATTGCTACCAAGAGTAAAGAGTCAACCTGGGCTTTGCTGAAAAGCATCAGTGACGCCTTTTCTGGCTGGCTTCTCATGCTGCTCGTGGGACTGATGTCAGGTTGGTTTGTCTCTATAATATTAAAGCAGAAGTATCATGAGGAGTGATTATAGAGCACCAATCACACCTGGCCTTACCTTGATGTTTTTAGCATGTGCTGTTCTATTTGATTCCAGGTGCCCTGGCTGGTGGGATCGACATCTCTGCCCACTGGATGACCGATCTGAAGGAGGGAGTGTGTCTGAACGGCTTCTGGTTTAATCATGAGCACTGCTGCTGGAACTCAATGAGACGACCTTCCAGGAGAGAGATGATTGCCCTCAATGGAAAAGCTGGGCAGAGCTCATCGTCGGCTCCGAATGACGGCCCTTTCGCCTACATCATGAATTACCTGATGTATGTGTGCTGGGCGCTGCTTTTCTCCTTCCTGGCTGTGTCTTTAGTCAGGGCCTTCGCCCCGTATGCCTGTGGCTCTGGAATACCTGAGGTAAGCTTAAGAATTTTAGTGCCTGTATAATATTTTATCTTGCATTTTGACATACAGGTTGTTGCATTAAAGGATTAGTTGCATTAGTTCACTTTTAAAAAAAACAACTTTTGCTGATAATTTACTCACCCCCATGTCATCCAAGATATCCATGTCATTCTTTCTTCAGTCGAAAAGTAATTAAGATTTTTCTCCATATAATGGACTTCAATGGGAACCAAACGATTCAAGGTCCAAAAGACAGTTTCAGTGCAAACTGTTCGAAAGATTTTTAACGATTCCAGACAATGAATAAGGGTCTGAGCAAGCAAAACAATCGCTCATTTACAAAAAAAAAAAAAAAACTAAGTTTTATAAGCTCAAATGGTTGCCTTGCTCCATTCTGTGATGCGCGAGATGAACAAATCTTTTTTCGTGTCATTTGGTTCATTCAATGAACGAATTGACTCGGAAAAGATTTGTTCATTTTGATGAACGAGTTCGAACAGGAAGAGTCACACGATGCGCATCACAGAACAGAGCAGCGCGACCATTTTATATACACGAGCATTTTAGCGATCGTTTTCGCTTGATAAGACCCTCATTTATCGTCTGGGAATCATTTAAAGCCCATTGAACAGTTTGCACTGAAACTGTCTTTTGTACCTTGAACTGTTTGGTTCCCATTTAAGTCCATTATATGCAGAAAAATCTTGGAATGTTTTCATCAAAAACCTTAATTTCTTTTCGACTAAAGAAGAAAGATATGGACATCTTGGATGACATGGGGGTGAGTAAATTATCAGCAAAAGTTACTACTCCTTTAATATATAAAAAAGTAAAAACCACTGTTAAAAACGTCACAGTTTTTGTTTGACCCTCTTAGATCAAGAGCCATCTTGAGTGGTTTTATCATCAGGGGCTACCTGGGTAAATGGACTCTTATGATTAAAACCATCACCCTAGTGCTGGCTGTGTCATCTGGACTCAGTCTGGGCAAAGAAGGGCCTCTCAGTCCATGTGGCCTGTTGCTGTGGAAACATCCTGTGCCACCTCTTCACCAAGTACCGCAGAGAATGAGGCAAAGAGACGAGAGGTATGATGAGTAAATGTGATTGATCTCTTTATTCCTTTTATAACCCTCTCTATATTAAAATAAGCCTCTCTATATAGTTTATAAAGTTGTAAATATGTATATATTTTTTAGGGATGCACCGATATGACAATTTTGGCCGATACTGATAACCGATAATTCTTCATATTTGAAAGCCCGATAACCGATATATTGGCCAATAAATATAAATCCAAATTTTAAAAAAAATTTGAGAGCCTGATTATAAAAAAGTCTCCTCATTAAAAGTCAAGATACAAACACAATTATGATGTTCTTATTTTAATGTTGTGTAGCCAATATGACAGACTTGCACATTTTGCACATTAACTGGATTTTGCTTTTTTAAAGTGATTTCAATCATATTTCCAGCAAAAGCATCATGTTGAACAGTACACATCTGAAAGTGCCTCAGCTGAAGGAAATTATACATTATTTATCGGCTTTTAGATATTGGTTAAATGTTCTTGTTGGGCCGTAATCGGATAACATTAAAAGTGATCATTTATCATCCGAATTCCGATAATGTGGCCAATATATTGTCCATCTCCTAATATTTTTCGTTATAAAAACACATCGCTTCTCTTCAGAAGGCATTTATTAACCCCTGGAGCCGTGTGGATTACTTTTATGATGGATGGATGCGCTTTTTGGGCTTCAAAACACAGGCTCTATATGTACTGCCATTATAAAGCTTGGACGAGCCAGGTATATTTTTATAATATAACACTGATTGTGTTTGTCTGAAAGAAGAAAGTCATATACACCTAGAATGGCTTGAGGGTAAGTAAATGTCAAATGATGGGATAAAACTTATCCCTTTAAAGAAACACCCTTGTCTGTCATATCCAATATAATTTGAACTTCCCTTATCTCCTGTGTGACTATTGACTATGATCCTTGTTTGTAAGGAGCAAAGCACTGAACTTCTATCTCCCATCTGTCACTCCCTATAAATACAGTGCCTCTAAAGGGGAATCTGTTGTGGCATTTTTGCGGTTTGCCGCTGAAGGACATTCTAGTGTCCTGTTTTTGTGTTTTTCTCTTTTAAACATCACGAAGATGAGACCAAACATAAGATCACGTTTTATTTTGACATCTGAGGCCTTTGTTGATCCAAGCCTTTTCAGTGATAAGCTTGACTTCTCTCGTTCTTCTCTGTGTGTGTGTTGATTAGGTATTGTCCGTCGCAGCAGCCGTTGGGGTTTCGGGTAGCTTTCGGCGCTCCGATTCGGTCGCGTTCTCTTCAGTCTGGAAGAGGTAAGCATGCTCTTAACAAACTTATGTTGGCATACACTCATTGCATTATCTAGTGTCTTTTTGAATGACTCTCTTTCTGCTCTAGGTGAGTTATTATTTCCCCCTGAAGACGCTGTCGGCGCTCTTTCTTTGCTGCACTGGTGGCGGCCTTCACCCTTCGCTCCATCAACCCGTTTGGGAACAGCAGGCTGGTGCTCTTCTATGTGGAGTTCCACTCCCCTTGGCATTTGCTGGAGCTCATACCCTTCATCCTGTTGGGTATTTTCGGGGGAATCTGGGGAGCTTCTTCATCACGCGCGAACATTGCGTGGTGCCGCCGGCGTAAGACGACTCGGCTGGGTCACTACCCCGTGCTGGAGGTGCTGGTTGTTACTGCGGTCACTGCTCTGCTGGGCGATCCCCCAACAGCTACACCCGCACGCAGCACCAGCGAGCTGATCTCTGAGCTGTTCAATGACTGTGGTCTCCTGGACTCCTCACAGCTGTGTAACTACGCCAACGTGAGCGTCACCAAGAGCAGCAGCGACGCTCTGCCCCGACAGGCCCGCAGGACATGATGTGTACACAGCCATGTGGCAGCTCTCGCTCGCCCCTGATCTTCAAGATGCTCCATCACCGTCGTGACCTTCGGCATGAAGGTACTGGGGCAGAGCCAGCCATCCTGTCTTCCTTCCTTAGATCGATCTGATTGATTTTATTTGTCCACTTAGATATAACATAATTATACAGTAGTGAAATTGTGACATACACTAAATCTTCCACATCATTCATCCATCAAATCTATCCATGCATCCTTCCTTTCATACATCCGTTCTTCCTTCCATTCATTATATCTTCCTTTTCCATCCCTCCATCCATCATAGATGTCTTCTTCCATCCATTTCTTTCTTTCTATCTTTTTTCCTGTTCTTCCTTCTGTCCATCCATTTCTTTCTTTATCCTTTCACTATACCTTCCTTTCTTCCTTACATTTCTGTCCTTTTACCATCTCTTTCTTCCTTTCATCCATTTCTTTCTTTCTCTTATTAATTCTTTCTGTCTTTTTCCATCCACAATTCTTTCTTTGTTTTTTCTGTTTTTCTATCCTTCATCCATCCATCCTTTCCATCTATCAATTTCTTTATTTCTGTCCCTCTTTTTTCATTCTTTCTTCCATCCATCCATCCATCTCCCATTCATTTGTTTCATCAATTTTTTTTCTTTCTTCCATCATCCATCCACCCTATCTTCCTTTTTTTCCATCCATTTCTTTATTTGTCCTGTTTACCATTTCTTCCTTCCATTCATCCCTTTCTTTGTCTTTTTTCTGTTATTTCTTCTTTCCTCCATCCATCATTTCTTTCATTCTGGCCTTCTTTTATCCAATCTTTCTTTCTTCCATCCATCTTTCCTTCATTTGTTTCTTCCATTTTTTTTCTTTCTTTTTCTTCATCCATGCACCCTATCTTCCTTTTTTCCATCCATTTCTTTATTTCTGTCCTCCTTTTTACCATTCTTCCTTCCTTCATCCATCAATTTCTTTTTCTCTCTCTCTCTTCTCTTCTTCATCCATTCTATTTTCCTTTCTTCCATTATCCATTTCTCCCTCTCCCTGTCTCCTAAGGTCCTGACACACTTTCCATTTCCTTTTTGAATAGTTTGATGTTCACACAGGCCGTTGTCTTCTCCTGTGTGTTCCCCCAGGTGCCCTCTGGTCTCTTCATCCCCAGTATGGCTGTGGGAGCGATCGCAGGCAGACTGCTCGGTGTGGGTATGGAGCAGCTGGCATATTACCACCACGACTGGGCAATCTTTAGAGGCTGGTGCTCACCTGGAGCGGACTGCATCACTCCAGGCCTTTATGCTATGGTGGGCGCGACTGCCTGCTTGGGTAAGTATCTTTTCAATTTTATTTAAACTGTATTCTGTCAAAAATGTGCCATTAGTGGCTTGTTCAGGTGCCTTTTTACCAGACCTGTCTTTTTCATAGGCGGTGTGACTCGTATGACCGTCTCTCTGGTGGTCATAATGTTTGAGCTAACGGGCGGTCTGGAATACATCGTACCGCTCATGGCTGCCACCATGACTAGTAAATGGGTGGCAGATGCTCTGGGTCGAGAGGGCATCTACGAGGCTCACATCCGTCTCAACGGCTACCCCTTCCTGGAGTCTAAGGAGGAGTTCAGCCACAAGACACTGGCCATGGATGTGATGCGACCTCGACGAAGCGATCCCCCACTCTCCGTGATTACACAGGACGGGATGAGCGTGGAGGAAGTAGAGTCGCTCATTGCTGAAACGTCATACAGCGGCTTCCCTGTGGTCGTCTCACATGAGTCTCAGAGACTTGTGGGCTTTGTGCAGCGCAGGGATCTGGTCATCTCTATTGGTAAGAGATTACAGCTTTAGGTGGATTTTTTTATATGATCTTTCTTTTGCAGAAATCAGACCACATTGTACATTGTTTGCCTTGTTCCAAAACAGGGACTTACATTTTTACAATGTTGCCGTTTTTTATGGGTTCATTTCATTTTCGCAAGGCGTGTGCCGAAACCCACCCCATTCCACGCAATCTCAGACCCAGATAGTTTTGGTGCGGATTCGAGTGCAATTGCCGTGATTATGTCAAAAATAACCAAACTAAAGGAGCAAACACTACATGCCATGTCATGTAGTGCATGTCCAAAAATGCCCTTAGGTCTTCGACTATGCTTACCGATGATGAACAGATCTTCGTTGATTAAAAAAAGTAGTTCACCCCCCAAATTTTTTTCTATCAACTTTTAACTATACGTTGTTCAAAATCTTTGACTTTTTCTTCTGTAAGGCAAATTTACAGATGCAGACCAACACCGCAGTCAGCTGATTACTGCACGTCACTTCTCAGACGTGCTAAATACGATTCAGCTTGTTCAATTGGTGAAAACAAGCTCTGACAGGGTAACACACCGATCCAACAAAACCCGAAGAAGTGTCCCTTGCCGTCTGTCGGCATCTGTTAGTGCGGTGTGAATTGGCCTTAAAAGATTATGTTCACTTTTTAAAAAACTTGCTGATAATTTACTCACCCCGATGTCATCCAAGATGTCCATGTCTTTCTTTCTTCAGTTGAAAAGAAATTAAGGTTTTTCATCAAAATGAACAAATCTTTTTTCAAGTAATTTTGTTCGTTCATTTTGATGAACGAGTTCGAACTGGAGAGTTCGGAGAGAGTACTTTTATTTTTTAAATGAGCGATCGTTTCACTAGATAAGAACCTTGTTCATCGTCTGGTATCGTTTAAAGCGCTTTGAAGCTGCACTGAAACTGTCTTTTGGACCTTAAAACGTTGTGGTCCATTGAAGTCCATTATATGGAGAAAATCCTGTAATGTTTTCATCAAAAACCTTAATTTCTTTTCGACTGAAGAAAGAAAGACATGGACGTCTTGGATGACATGGGGGTGATAAATTATCAGCTATTTTTTTTTTTTTTTTTAACGTGAACTAATCCTTTAAGACACCAAGTTGTTTTTTGTTCATACAATTATAGTCAATGGAGTCCATAGTTGTTTTGCACATTTCATCGTATGGACAAAAACTTTGAAACATTCTTCATTCTTCTTCAGCAGTTACACAGTAGAAAGTCATACAGGTTTGGACAGATATGAGGGCTTTTTTTGTGAACTATCCCTCTCTATTACTGTATTATTATAGGGCTCATGTGAATTATAGGTCTCTCATGAGAAGGTTTATTATTCTCCATTTCCCTCTGGCAGAAAATGCTCGTCAGCGGCAGGAAGGTGTGGTCAGCGCCTCCCGAATTTTCTTCACTGAATACACACCTCCACAGCCACCCAACAGCCCTCCCCCGTTGAAGCTTCGTGGTATCATGGATCTCAGCCCATTTACCGTAACAGACCACACTGCCATGGACATTGTGGTGGACATCTTTCGCAAGCTGGGTCTGCGCCAGTGTCTCGTCACTCACAACGGGTAAGTGCTCGGTTCGCTTAGCTTAGCAGTTCTGAACAGCTCAATATAATTATCTGTTCCTCTTTCCCACAGGCGTTTACTGGGCATCATCACCAAAAAAGACATTCTGAAACACATGGCCCAGATGGCCAACCGAGACCCTGACTCTATTCTTTTCAACTGAACTGCCAAACGGGCTGTTATGAAACACCAGCTAGTTTGAAACAACCCACTGGGCAGAAAACACCAGTCTGGCCAAATGATTTGCACTACAGAACTGCCAGTACTGGATTTGCGTCCATTCACACTGTGAATCCATTTTTCAGGGCCTCATTGGTGCAGGCGCTACAACTTCAGGATTGAGAACCTTCAGAAGTGTTCTATGCACCCCAGCAAGTAGCTTAAGAGGTGGGACTGAATGCAACCAAGTCTTGGTGTTTGCAAAAAGCCAACCTATCTTAACATCAATGCATCAAAACATATCACAATATCCACATAGACAAGTGACGAAACAGTGGAAATCATAACACTTTGTAGCATTAATCTGTTTAAACATATAAATTCACCTACCTTGGTTCATCTATGAGACATTTTTGTGTAGTGATATCAGTCATTGCATATTTTTCTTCCACTATGCGATGGATGTTAAGCATAAGTTAAAACCTTTATTTGTTGTTTACATGTTCATGCACATTTTTACTAATTTGAAAGGAGCACTTGCAAGTATTCCACCATCTAAAAGCTCTCGGGCTGAACGTTATTAATTAGTTTTGAGTGTTAATTTATGAGTCTGATGATTCAGTTTCCTTATTTTGTTAAGTCTTTAATACATTTCGATTTTGTAATCAGTCATACGCAGCATTGTGCCGTTTCTGCCTAGCGATGATGCATTAAATGATACATTCTTTATATGTTTTCATATCACGTGCACTTTTCAAAATTACAACTTCATTTTTACACTACCATTTGAAAGTTTCGGGTTGGTAAGTTTTTACATGTAGTTTTGCAAGCAGTTACTTAAGCTCATAGAGGCTGCATTTAGTTGATCAAAAATACAATTAAACAGTAATATTGTGAAATACTGTTGCATTCATCATTACTCCAGTCTTCAGTGTCACATGATCCTTCAGAAATCATTCTAATATGCTGACTTGCTGCTCAAGAAACATTCTTATTATTAGCAATGTTAAAAACAGTTGTGCTGCTTAATATTTTTGTAGAAACCATGATACATTGCATCTATTTGAAATATAAATCCATTGTACCATTATAAATATCTTTACAGTCACTTTTGATCAATTTAATACATTTAAAAAAAATCTTACTGACCCCAAACTTATAAATATTTGATGTGGTTCTCAACATTGTGCTCTTAAAACCACTGTTAAAACTACAGAGCATGTAGCATTTCCCTATGCAAGTGATTTTTGGACAACATGAACATGCGATTAATGCAAATGAATGCATTACAATATACCATTAACTCGATTTGCCCTTTAATTCTGATTAGCTTCTGTCAGCACACTCTTTAATTATCCATTCATTAACACTTTCTGAGGCTTGACTTATTGGTGCCCAAGTTTTCTCCATCTACAGATTCAGCTTATGTGTATTGCATGTACCATTTATATTCATATCACATGCATGTCCAAATGTAACCCGAGCATGCAAAATGTAGTCATCTGAATTGTGTAATTTCATGGTATGCATACAAACCCAGATTTTAACCCATTTTAATGTTTAAGTCTGCATCTATCTGGTTCAACCTCTTTTAATCGTTTGAATTTCTCTGCTAGCCTACCAAACGTTAATTCATTTCAAAATGAAAATGATGATAATTCACAGTGGGACATAAAATGAATGCAAAGACCATTATAAACTGTACTTGAAACTTGAAAGTTGGTTGGCTGGTTCTCAGTCCTTAAATAACTTCAACAGTATTTCCATTTTTTATCAAAATGTCAGTCCTTTAAAAAAACAAAATTAAGGGCCACTTTATTAAAAACATCTTATAGCATTGTGTACTAATTTTGTTTGAAAAAAATATATGTAAAAGAAGCCAGAAATCATTTTGTTGGGTTCTTTGTACTTATTGTTTAAATTATGTGAACTTGTTTTTTTTTTTCTATTTCAGCATTATCCATTAGTGTTAAATAAGAATGTCACATTATCATTGTAATTTATTCATAAGCACTACATGAAATATAATAACATGTAACATGCTCTTCTGTGTTTCTTTTCTGTGTGGATTGTGAGATTTGGTGACTTTCTCCTTTGGTTTCACTCATGTAATAGATATTTCAGATTGGAGCAAAAAACAAAAAAATATATATTATTTAACAATGGTTAGATTAACTTTGGCTTGTTTTGAAAAAATGAGTCATGTGATGTCTCTTAATCATCCCCCATTTTGGCTCTACATTATTTGCTAGACTTTTACTTCAGACTATAGTGAATGACACATGCATGACTCATAATACAGTATGGGTGGCTAAGTTTCCTAAATTAGAGACTTCTCATCCATGAGTAGTCACACTCCTTTTAGGAAAAAATGAATAATTAACATAATATTTATTTAAAAGAAGACAAAAAAACATCAAAAGAAGCAGATTATTAATCTGGCATGGTTTGTATGCACTTTCTAGTAGCAGCTTGCACAAAGTTTTGTGCATTTGTTCAAGGTAAAAAGTCTTAATTTTAAGGAATTATTTGTATGTGGTTAAATAGTGAAAGTCATTGTCATCATTTCCAGATCTTCCTAATGTTTAACATCAGGTTTGTCTTCATAAAGCCCTCACAGTATTTTCTCCCACTCAGATGGGAGTCCAGAGGTCATCAAGGTCAAATGGTCTTCCTCATCTCAGACCACAATAACAAGATGGTTTTCTGAAAAATAAAAGTTGTTTGCTCATTACAGGGCCATTTGAACCCATCAGATGGTGGAGTATGCGTTCCCATGTGGGGCCCTCAGACAGAAACAATTTCCTTTCCCTTGGAATGAGCCCACAAGCCCCAACTGCTTCCCTCAGAGGTCAAACAGGAAGGCCCCGAAATAGCTGGAGGAGTCTTCTGCATACACAGCTGTGGGAGAGGACACCGAGATGAAGATCTCATCACCTGCACGAAGTTCAAACAGGCCGCCCTGGTAGATGGAGTGAAGGGCGTTCCGCTGTCTGGAGACCAACATTTGGTGCCCACGCCCTTCAGGAGCTGAATAGGCCGAGCATAGGCGGTCTTCTTGTAGACACACTGCACCACCTGGTGGCTGACGGATCCAGAGTGGTAATTGTCCATGGAGAGGGTGAGATAACGGAAGTAGACTTGGGCATACAGGTAGTAGCGGCCTGCGCTAGGAATACGCAGGCGGCCGTTGGACACGGTCATGTTGTGCAGGTGGGAGCCAAAACTTTGGTTCCCCCAGGAACGGACAGGATGGCGACAGGACTGGTGAAGGTCGGTCTGGGGCGTTAAAGATGTCGTACCTGGCGTAAAAGGTAAGAAGATTACATTAAAGAGCCCCTATCATGGATTTTTGAAAATGATTGTTCATGTACTGTAGTGTGGAATATATATAGCTCTAAGGGAATGAAAACATCCTGCAAAGATATATATATCTGAAAGTGCTACCGTATATAAAGTTATTGTCTTTCAAAAGTGAGAGTCGACTCTGAGTCTATGAAATGAATTGTTTTTGAAACGACTCATTAGCTGTTTCGTAGCTGACGTAGATACCATTAGCTCATTGGCCGCTCCCAACAACTGCGCGCGCCTCTAAATATGATTCAAATACTTCAACTGCTGTGTTCTACATTGCAAAGACAGTTCAGCCACTTGTTTTCAAAAAGGCAAGGCTAACAATGTTTCACACGCTTAATTTTCCGTATTTCCGCTCTATTCATAGATGCCACCTACGTCACTACAAATAGAACGCCCGCCATATTTGCGACCGACTTCGCCCCGGTACGGCAGCTCCAAACTGCCTATTTGAATGAGAGAGAAGAGATAGAGATACCTTGAGAAAATTTCAATTTTAGGCTCCGATCCTTATTTGTTACCCCCAGTTTTCTTTAGTCCATTATTATCTGCCCAGGCTTGCCCTAATTGGCCTTTCATGAAATAGAAATACATTTGTCATAGAGCTATGGCACGCGTTGCATGAGAGTCGAGGCGATGTCATTAATGAATCCTCTGCAGCAGTTCGGCTGGCATGAATGAATCTTTCTAATCCGAACATCAGCACTGGGACAGAGACAACTGCATCAGCACAGTCAGAGACATCAGTCAAATATTATAAAAGACTGCCATATCTCTCTGATAGAACAGATGTTCAGTTAACTTACAGAGAAGGTTAATCACAAATATCGAAATGAGTCTTTTCGAGTCGAATCTTTTTGAATGATTTGGCTGCGGTTAAAAGCTATCAAGAGGTAAAGCTCTTCGTGATTATAATATAACGACATAAATTGCAGTTTGTTCGTCACATAAAGCTATCATATTAATAAATAACGATATTAATATAACGGACGAGTAGTATTATATCACTTTTATGTATACTTTTGTGATGTTTTTTGTCTTTTATTATTATTATTTTTTGCTTGACAGCCCCCAGTAGGCTGTTACTCATTCAACTTCATTACATTCGACAAGAAGAGTCTTAGGCTACATAATTCAAAAATGTCCCTTTGTCTTCCACTGGAAAGTAAACTTAAGGATTTGCACATGATGGTGAGTAGTTAAATGTACGGCAGAGTTATCATTTTTGGAAGAACTAACGTTAGTCCTTTAATATGCATTTCAAGGCTGATTCATGCATCGTCTGCAGAGCCTAACACTTGCACAAAAATAACATCTAAAAGCGCGTTCCTGATCGAAGACAAACGCAAGCAAACGAACACATCTTTATGAACTTTAGAAAAAATATTTATTAGATTTAGACAGACAGACAGACAGACAGACAGTTATGTCAAAATAACCCCAAATCTAAATAACTTACCACGATAAAGTGCATTTAAACAGATCCAACAAATTTAATGAAGAAAAAACATTATCTGTCTATCTGTTTGTATATGTTGGCCACTGAGAGTAGTGTAGTAGAAATATAATAAACCACAAATCAGCAACATGAGACTTAAGTCTTTAAAAAAAAAGATTTTCTATTCTCTCTTCTTTTGGTATGGAATAAAATACCAGTTCAGGGTTCCTCTTCGGCTGTTTTTGCAGCCAACTGCACAACACATTGCAGGCATTAATGTGACCGTTGGTCGCAAACTGGCTCGCAAAGATGGCGGCGCAAAGCTACAGTGACGTCACGTGAACCGAATGAATTTAATAAGATGAGTCCCACCTTAGGACCCCATAGTATGCCAGTAGTATGCCTGATCTAAATATGTTCTCGCTATAACCTGATATAAGCAGTTTGTTGCCATAAATTAATATGTTTATTTGTTTAGCGCTTTTCAAGTAATACGTTTATTTTGTTTAGCGCTTTTCATAGTAGGTTGCGTCAACAGCAGAGGAAAAGTCTGCGAAATTTAAAAATATTACTGTTATTGTGTCATGAAATGTAATTTTAACAGTTTTTAAGGTGAGAATGTAGTTGTTTAAAGCTCAAATCTGTGGTTTATTTACTATCTAGGTACTACCTATCTTTTATCTACTATGTAAGCTAACTAACAAACACTAAGAACGAGAAATGTTTAAATGTACAATCTACAGCTTCGGTTATATACTAGTATATGAAACATATAAAGTTAAACTACATTAATTAATCATTATAACGTACTTCAAACGTCTCTTGTAATAAAGTGATTTTCTCTAATTTGTAACCAGGCACTAAAGCGATTACCCATAAAACTAGCTTTGAACCAATCGGATCGCTTGTGTCCTAAGTTGGGACTCATCTCTTCACCACAGCGGAAAGCTCGCTCTCTGACGGAAGACGCGAATAAGGGACCGTGTGGAAAGTGCACTTTTTCTGACACGTTTGTTCATACACTGTATACAATTTTCAACACGCTGATAACCCATTAATGATGATGGGCGTTCCATTTCTGACAATCTCATTTGACATTTTGACAGTCATTTGACCAAACGCCGCAGATTCGCGTCACTCAAAGGAGGTTCGAAATCGTCAAAGAATGAATCGAACGAAATCATTTGGGAGTCGTTGAACAAATCAGGTAAAAATAAATATTATAAGACAAATAAAGTGTTTTTTATCCTTGCAGGCACGTTAAACTGTTTTTGGAAACTCCCAAAACAAAAAATAGGAACATTTCAAATGCTATAATAGGAGCTCTTTAAAGCTACACTGTGTAACTCTTGTAATTTATTCTTAGCTAAAAACACTTAGTTCTTTCAAAAATATATATGTGCTTATTAATGTATATTTACTTCGTTCAAGTAATAAAGTATTCTCGTAAGTGTATAATATGCCATTGAAAATACATACGGGTAAGGGGTTCTAATGTCGGTTCGCCATGTTGCCCCTCCATCTTGAAAGTACATTAGCCAAAGAGGGACATACCCGTTAATTCAAGCTTCGCCTTTCGCGTTTAACGTTTGAGTTAACACTCATGGACGAGGTCGAACTGGAAGCCATGTTAATCTTGGACTACATTGGCCAACGTAGAAGTTAAAAACGAAATCGGTCTTGAGAGTAACAGAAACTAATATTCATTTGATGGTCATATACCTTTTCACCACTAGATGGGGTAAATATCACACAGTGTAGCTTTAACAGAAACATTGCTCATTCCTGCTTCTGCTGAAATTTGTTTGTGACCACAACAAAGCATTTGTTGAACACATGTTTTCATGTGATATCTGTTCAGTAAAGAGTCAGACATGTTTTTGTTATGTTACTGAATTCCTATTGGTTGTGGTTTGTAGGGTTGTTTCCAGAATATTGTTTTTGCTGACCTAAAGAAACGCACACACCCAAACATGCTGGCAAACTCACCCTGCAGTCCACTGTCTCTGAGAGTAAGATGAGCTGACGGCCGTGGGCTCCCAGTGGTGAGTAATTTTGTACGTGGAGGGATAGCGACTCTTTCTGAGAGAAACAGACGAGAACAAAGAGTGAACAAAGCAACCAAACAACTCAAAATAAAGTCATTTAAAAAATATAGATTATTGAATTTTAAAAGAGACTGTAGGTTAGTTCAGGCAACAGTAGAAAGTTGTTCTTCAATCGATGAGGAAAACACTTGAATTCCTGTGGTTTCATGTTACCTTGAAAGGTGTGTTTGGAGATAATGTTTTCTGTGACCTAAAAGAGACCCACCCTCAAAAAGAATGTAATCAGATGTGTGGAAAAAGCATAAAATAAATATACAGAAATTTCTGCTAATAGGGTTAAAAAAAAGTTATACACATATAAACTTCACTAAAGCATTTTCCACATTCAAAGTCCATGACAAAGACAATCCAGCTCTTTTCTGGAACACCAGAATGGAAAAATCACATTAAATCCACAGTATGAGAGAGACGAGCTTCAATATGTGTGTGAACTGAATCCGAAAGGCCTCGATAAACTCAAAGCAAAGTTCTTTTGTGTTCTTTGATTAGGGGTAAACAGCGTTCGAAATACACAAGCAGCGATCCTCAAAACATCTGAAGCCACACATACTGACTGAGAGCGACGGCTAGATGAATATGTAAATCTGTGCTGTGCGCTTTCCTCTCTCTGAATAACAAAATTGATAAATAAAGTAAGCATTTTAACAAAGCATAAGAAAAGTATCTGGTTATAGCATAGTGAATATGTTTGCATAAGCTCAGCACTCCAGTAAATTCATCGACATTATTTAGTGAGCTATAGTGCCCAATAATAGGGAATTACAGAGGTGAAGCAAGTAGTATTCAGCTAATCATGTTATTTCAATATGGCCGCCCATGAAGAGATTCACTCCATGTTAAGTAATACTTTTATTAGGTTACTGATATGACTGGTCTTATATGAACTTTTTGAGTAAAAAATACTGAGTGCGAGTTTTTTAAAAACTTAGTTGATTGTAAATTGCTTACAAATGACCAGAAATTAGTTAGTTTTTGGAGGAAGCAATGCCAGATGCTTTAGTGGTTTTCTGCTGCTACTTTCCCACTGGTCTTGTGCATATCTAAAGGGTCCAAATGCCATTGAAAATGCCATAAACAGACTCATTCCCATGACTAAAGTACACATCAGTGATAAGAAGCAGAGCATGCTTTTGATGGACTTGCATGTTTAATGTGCTTTCATGTCTACAATAATTATATGTAACATCTTTGTAGGATTTCTTAGATAAACTAGGATAAACATACTGCCTGTTTCAAAGCTTGGCAAAGAGTTCAAACCAAACGTGTGGGAGAAATAACATCAGTAAAACTTGATGTTGGATTGATTTAACCAAGTCCCTCTGCATTTCTTTGCATGTTTTATTGAGAAATGTCTTTACTCTTGGAGATGTAGGCTTTGAGTCCTTCAGCTAATTTAATGCATGGCTCCCCAAAGAGCTGAACCAGGTCATCGGGTACATCCTGTTCCTTCTCCATAGTGTTCAGAAGACCAAGACACCTCTAGCTCCTCCACCACACCTTCTGTTCAAGCCTGTCGATGACACCGATCTTAATTTACCAGTTCACTTAAAACTATTTGCATGTCTCCTCATCCTGCCCGCACACATCACAAGGAAAGTGCAAAATACTGCTTCCATAATCCATGTATTGGCAGGGGCAACAGAAGGGAAAATGGGACATTATTAGTGGCAATGTCCACATTCCTCTTCTGGAACAGACCAATTCAGAATGTGATTACATATGAGAGGCATTGACGCTTCCTCTCTACTCTAAGTACCGGGAGATGGTGATAGATGAGGAAGTGGGATGGGAGTGCCCACTCTCTTCTTCTGTTCAGGGCTTGACACATTTTCTAAACCCACTAGCAATCTTTGATTTCGACACTTCACAAAACAGGCTCATTCAGGCTCCAAATTGAACATGCTCACACAGACAAAGCAGATTCCAGACAAAAGAGTTAATGACGAATTGTTCAGGCAGCCTTTTATAGATTGTTAGCGTGTCTGTGACATCATCCGCCTGTCACAGCCAATCAGAATTTGGCGTGTACGCACACATGCTTCCGAAACCGGCTTCGCGTGAAACGTTCCCAAAGCGCTAACACCATGACGCAGTGTTCGAAGTTCTTCGAAAGGGAACTTGGTGACTTTTTTAGATATGCAATCTAAACAAACAAAAAAACTGAACTTGTCATAAAAGTCCCACCTTGGCTGTTTGCAGTCAAAATTGACCAACCATAGGAAATGGTTAAAATATGTGTTGGAAATAAAATCTATATATCTGTCACAATGTTGAACAAACAGGTGCAAAAATAAAAGTCTTACTTTCTAAGCATAAAATCTAGATTACAGCAGGAAGCTCCCTAAAACACTTTAGCCATCTACTGGCCTTTATTGTCATAACATTATTTTGACCTGACATGAAGTCATGTTATTTTTGTCTAGACCCAGTAGGCCTACATGATAAATTTCTCATATTTTCTTCATGCCTCTAACTTATAGAAGTGTATATTTTTACTTTAGTAAAGTTTCAAAAGCTTGTGTATTTGCTAATAAATGATGGTGAAATTGACAAAAACGAAAATAAATAAATCTAAAAGCACACAAAAAGTGCATAATTATGTTGTGACTATTTCAGGAAAGTTAGTGAAAGCCTAAAAAGGTTCAAATAACAAAATAATAATATGAGGAAAATATATCAGAAAATTACCAGGCTTACCACAATAGAAAACTATTTAGACAGTGACCAGTTCATATGATAAGAAAAAATACTTTCTAAAATGTCAATAAATATCTCTCTACTAGAAAAACAGGGTTAGACTAGATTATAGTACAAATATTTGAAGTTCACGAAGGCTTCTGCATTTGACTTTTTTTTCACAGTATTGTTGTTTTCAGAGCCCCTTGTGTATTGTGTCTAACTCATCACATGTGACCCAAATTGCAAAACCCTATACTCAAAACCACTGACCTTGAGCTCTCATAAAGGAGAGGATTTCTAAGTAATTAATATGCTAATTAAATCTGACAACATTCCTCTGATTTAGTTCCTCTTTCAACCTTGTTTTAAAGTCCTTTCCCAATAATTTGATTATACCATTTTGGAGTCAATACAATTAGACAGATGATGTTATTGGTATTATTTTAATAAAATCATGTAAATACTAAAAGGGCACATGTTATTGTTTTTGCAGCAAATAGAGGAACAAATGATTTGCTATAATACATAAAATCATTAATATTCAGTGATCTTGTATAATATTCAATGATCTGTAATAATACATAAAATCATTAATATTCAGTGCATTATGCAACTTGCCCCACAGGACATTTTTCAGTCAAGAGTTTGACAACTTTCCCACATAATTATACAGCTATGGAAAAATTAGAGACCACTGCCAAATCAGCAGTTGCTCTGGATTTATTATTTATAATATAAATAATAAATCCAGAGCAACTGCTGATTTGGCAGTGGTCTCTAATTTTTTCCATAGCTGTAGATTAAGAAGGTCTCATAATACAAAGGAACACCATGCAAAGAAGTATGGGAGTTTGAAAGCCTGAGATGATTTCAATACAAGATTTAGGAAATATTCAGCAATTCTATGTGCAAAATGTATTGACTGATTATTCTGTATCAGAATGCATTATGACAAAGACCCATAACCTAATGATTGCAGTAATACCCTTCTCAAGACTATAGTAAAAAGAAAAGCAGTGCACAATGAAAACGAGCCTGAAGAGCTCCATTTCTGAAGAATGTTAGCCTACATGTGGAATGGTTTTACAGAAAAAATTGTTTAAAGTGATGCAGACAGTCCATACTGTAATTAATAATAACAGCAATATAAGTAACGTAAACACAACTTTTTGTTGCATGCAATTTTACCTGTGCCATTGACATGTTCAAGTAAATGAAGAGTCCAGTGGTCGAGGCAACTTGAAGGACAATCACGATAACAACAACCGTAGTCACCCACAACCTGGACGGCACTTCGAGACGATTTTTGGGCTGAACCATGATGAATGAGCTCGATTCGCTGCTTACAGATTGTAAATATTCGGAGTTGCCTTCGGATGCCGCGGCATTCCTGTTCGAATGACTCCATCACGCGCTGAGGAGGGGCTGCAGACTCCATGTCCATCTCTAGGACTAACTAAAGTTTGATTTTACCAACCACCACAGACAACGAGTCCAAGGACACAAATATGTTTTAATGACAATAATATCATCTTATAGGCAAAACGGGGTTCCAGTAAATCCAGCGTTTTAGTGACGATAAGTTAGCTGTAAAAACACGCTGCTGCGAGGAAGAACAACCGAAAGAGTTTGACGATAGACTCGCAATATCATCCGCTCTCCATCCTGCCTTCTCGGTTTTCATTTGACACCTCCTCGTGCCTCCCATTATTATTACCTGCTGTTTGTTCTGTTTTCCACGCGGTGTAGAGGCTGTAATAAAATGATAATAATTATATAATAATAAAACACGACAGCAGAAAGTCTACACAATGCTGGGTAGTAATGTTTTACTGATCTTGATTACGTAATCAGATTCAAACAATTAAAGTAAAAACTTAGGTTACAAATTAGATTATATTGGCCTGGTTTCACAGACAGGAGTAGGCCTTAAGTTAAGACATTTAAGTAGCTTTTATAAACGTGGCTTAAAAAAAACATTACTGGTGTGCATCTGACAAAACAATATCAGATTGATATTTTTCAGGTTAGACAACTCAAACAACATGCATTTTATGTTGTGCAATGTATGTTTATCCTAGTTTATCTAAGAAATCCTACAAAGATGTTACATATAATTATTTTAGACATGAAAGCACATTAAACATGCAAGTGCATCAAAAGCATGCTTTGCTTATCACTGATGTGTACTTTAGTCATGGGAATGAGTGTTTATGGGATTTTCTGCGACTATGTTTAATGCGATTACACTTTAAAATAGGCTACTATATATATATATATATATATATATATATATATATATATATATATATATATATATATATATATATATATATAAATATATATATATATATATATATATATATATATAAATATATATATATATATATATATATATATATATATATATATATATATATATATATATATATATATATATATATACATATATATATATATATGCTTATGTATACATTAAGAAATTCTAGTTTTGTGAAATTGCACACATGTGGCTATAACATGGAAAACACATTGATTATTATTTGAATTATAACTTGGTAAGTAATTTAACCATATAATGTGATGTCTTTGTAAGGTTTTTGTCTTTCAAACACATTTTCGTTATTATTTTTATTATTTTAAAATGATTCATTTTTCATACATAGTACATCACATCAATTTTTAAAATAACTTTTGAAGATTATTTATGTATTTATTATAATTTTGTATTGAGCATGCAGCTGTTTTTTGTTCTATGTGTGTGTGTTTTCTGTATTTTGTAGATGAATGTATACAGCTGATATTGCAGAGGAGAGAATGCACACTATCTCACACGGCAAATGGTCAGACTGTTTTGTCTTTTCTTTAACTAAAACTGTTATTAAAGGGACATTCTTGCAACATGTTTTGATATGAATCAGGCACAAACCAAGGCAAATTAATTCAATGGAATATATTTAAATAAAACAATAAATCTCCAATACAGTCAATTTGTCTATAGCATTACAGCTTAACTGGGACTTATTCACTCAAGCAGAGACTCATGGTTTGTTTACCAGTTGTTTCCTGTTTTTTTTTTCTGTTCAGCTTACTGCCAAATACCATCCCAAAGATGTTTCCTAAATCAAAGCAACAAACAATAGAACTAGAGGGGAAATACATAGGTTATAGATTGTGTTTATTTCATTTCCTGTTCATGCATGATGTTGGTATGTTGATGACGAGGATGGGAGACAGATGTTTTGGGTGCAGTCTCTGAGTTAACAGCGGCCCCCTGATTCCCCACACCCACATACAACAGCTTTCCATGAGGGGCTGACAGCTGGAGAAAGGGATAGTCACAATAACAACTCATTTGCAAAGAAAATATATCTATTTGATTTCAATGCAATGATATAAACTGTAAATCCCAGTCAGGTTTTTCATGTTTTGGTTTCACTCAGGCATGCATGCAAGATATGTGCAGATATTTTGTCAAATTGTGATTTTTTAACATGAAACATTCTTCATTAAAAGGTTAAAAAAACTATATCTGATTGTTATAGACAGACTTAATGGTTTGTCTTGCTCAAGGGTTTAAAGTAGCTTGTTTTCATTGTGTACCAAGCACAGCATAACACCTCTTTAAGGGGAAGATATACTGTATATCTGCAGCTGTCTTCAGCTTTTCCACAGTGACAACTAGGAATCCTGAACTCTAGCTCACAGACATCTGGGCATCGAGGATGAGATTACAGAACCGGAAAATATGAATAACAAGTGGAAAAACACAAAATTATACACGTTTATACACCCGTATTAACATTAAATATGATACAGAATATTGATAATATGATAAAGAAAAATAGATTAGACTTTTCGTCAATATAAATTGCCTATCATAACGCGACTTTTATTTATTTTTTACTCGAATTGGCCACAGTGCCGATCTTGAATAAAAAATATTTTTTTTATAAATCAGTTGATTAAATTAATTTTAAATTCATATATAATTCAAATCATTAAAATATTAAAGGCCACGAGAGGGCATCATCTGTTTTTTTGGCTGAAACCGGATGACGGTGGCGACGCCATGGGCGGAGTTATTTTGAGTTCAGGCGGGAAAAATGAATACGTGATGACGTAAGCTGTGTCACGTTGAATGCTTGTTTTGGTTTTTGCTAAAGACTGTAAACGGTTTTTACGATGGCTCCCATCAAAATAAAACATATCGTCTCTTTTACATCACAGGTAAATAATATCTGGTCGAACTTTCATGGATACGGCGAGACAGAAATTAATAATAAGTAACTTACTTGTACTGTGTAGCATTTTACAATAACTACCAAGACCAATATCACGTAACGTAATGAGTAAGGGTTCATAATGATTTAAATAATTTTAAATAAACTAACTGAACGTTAAGCCCGCACATTGAAAATACAAACATTAAAAAAATACATATAAGTCATTTAATTTCTACCTCTTTGAATGATATTTAATAATTTAATGCTTATGCAATAAGTATGCTATTGCATGTTATTAATTAATTGTTATGTATGTAATAATGTGAGCAAGTTATTAAAGTAATAACGTTCTTCTTACATTACTGAATGGGCTTTATGAATAAAGCTCCTGTTTCCCGTCTGCCATTATTGGCCAAATTGATTAATTCAAGTGTGTCTGATTGTTGTTGCCATGACTACTGAGGTCAGGCACACCTGAATTAATCAGTTTGGCCAATAATGGCAGACAGGAAAAAGAGCTAGCTAAAGTTCAGGAAGCAGTGCAGCTGGGCATAAAGCCCATTGCAGGATAGTAAGAATGGTGTGGATAATCTGTGTGATGGCATTGAAAGCAGCAGGCTCTGGTTATCATGTTTGTAATAATGAGTAATGCAAGTTATTAAAGCAATAATGTTCTCTCTTACATGACTGAATTGCAGGATAGTAAGCATGGTGTGGATAATCTGTGTGATGGCAGTGACAGCAGCAGGCCCTGGTTGTGCAGCGCTCAGGATCGCAGTGGAGTGCTGAGGGTGGAATTACAGATGGAGCGAGCCTCTGCTATAGGATTCATTGATGTTGGTGTGTTTGTTAACAAAAAATTTCCGCTATAAACTAATATGTGTTCTTGGCGTTAATATTCATGCTCTTCCTGTTTGTTTGTTTGTAAAGGCAACTGTGGCTCTGCGTTCATTCAGTTTGATGTTGGCCGCTCCTCCTGGTCATTAGATCATCCCTATGTCACCCTGCTGCCCACTGCAACCCTCATGAGTCCAGCCGACTCCAAACAGGGCACTGGTCGCCAAAATGTGCGCATGTTTAAAAAAGGTAAAATGACTACAAATTTTCCTGGTATTTCTCACTTAGTTTTGGGTTGACACTTGTAATCCTCGGTGCTTGAAACAGAACAAAGACAATAAGCACGATATTTCATAATTAAATAAATGTACTATATTTTGTTTCCATAATATTTTTTGTTTAATATTTTATATTTTTGTACATTTTTTGAACATAAAATTATACAAATATAAGAAAAATATTTAATATTATTTCAAATCAATACAGCATTTAAGTTAAAAACAGAGCAAAGTTATTTTAAATCCAAAGCATTGAAAGCGGATTGGTGCCATCATAAAATTCTGAACAGACAACTACACAAAATAGCATGTCATTTACTAGAGGTTCTGACAAAATTTGAATTGCTGCAGTCTATTTAAAAATTTTAATTAATCTGAATGAATTGTTTTTTTAAAAACCAGTTTGAATGAATGATTCAATGACTCACTCATTTTGTTTCATTTCCTGGATGATTCAGAGTGTTTTTGAACGACTAATCTTGAACGATTTATTCATTGACAAGGTGATTTATTCTATTTTTAAAATAAACTTTAAAATGAATATAAAAAGAATCATTGTCATATAGGAATGAGGTTGCGTTGGTGTTTGAATCACGATCTTTTAACTATTTATTGTGCAGCTCTAACAAGGAAGGACTAATTACTTAAGACATAATTACTTTTATTTGATGTTTTTACTTTTGGATATATATTTAGACATTATCAGAGACTACTTCATTGTAGCCGATTTGTAGTTTGTATGCCAAGAGATTAGTCTGCATTTTTTGTATTTCCCATTCATTTTTCTGTTTTCGTAGTTGTCATGAAACGGAAATTGTGATTTGTCCTTTCTTTTCATATTTCAACATATATTTGTGTGAAATGGCTTCTTCAAACAGAAAAAAAAATTGCTGCAAGACTGATTTTGATTAAAGATTATGAGGTTGCATAAATTAAAACAATTATAATGTGCACAGATAAATAAATACCTCAAAATTACATAAAAAATGGTAAATTTTGATTTCATGGTCCATCTTGAAATGATTTGAATCATGTCCACAATTTTCTTTTGTGTTCATATAACAAGCACCACAGAAGTCACCAAGATTCATTCCATTTCGATTAAGCAAAAAAAGTTGTTTGGTCTAAAATGACTGAAGAAGACCACCAGAGGGTTACATTTGTGAACTGTATGCAAATGCACAAGACTCAACTATGTTCACTGACACTGAAAGATTAAGATAATGTCTTAAATGTCTCCATGTCCAGCTGATTTTCTCCCTCAGGCTGCAAAGGAGAGCTGGGACAGACTGCGAGTCTCCTGCACTCAACCTTTCAACAAACGTTTGCAGTTTGGTCTGTCCTTTCTGCGCATTGGCACCATGGAGGAAGAGGCTGAAGGTTCCTCAGTGCAACATGAAGATATTGCTGATGAAAATCTGGTTAGAGGTTTCATGAACGTTTTATGACCTTGTGTTTAAACAAATTTGCATTTTCTTGAATATCCAGTGTCATAGCAGCCATTAAAACTGGGTTCAATTGTTATAAATTGCTTTTCACAGCACACGCCAGAAAAGATGACAGCCGTGATGGAGTGGCTATCCAGCCCAGCTATCCAAAACACGTTTTTTGGGCGAATCACTGGGTGTGTGAATTAACACTTCATTTCTGACACTTACACTTCATTTCAAAACTAGATTTTTAGTTACATGGTAGTCAGATGGCAGTCTGTACTCTCTCTCTTACAGGAATGACTCCTCAGATGCTCAAAGCCAAAGGAAGGCTGGGAGTTTGAGTCGGGCAGAGCGCATGGTCATAGCCGCCCACTCTACCAGACGCTCTTTGTCAACATCCCCATGCAGTACCTCATCCAGCACAACACCTCAACGAGGCGATAATACGAAAACCCCACCAGGCAAGTTATTTGGCCACTGACTTGGATACAGCAAAAATAAAGAATGCTTTCAGTGGATCAAGTAAATGTTGTTTCTGTCTATACGGCTACAATCAGGTGAATTTAGGACTTCCAGTGACCAAACGAGAACCCCTCAAGGGCAAAGGAGGAAATCTGTGGCACGGTATGAATTGAGAAAAAAGTTCTGGTCAAATATGAAGGGCAAACCAATCTGTTTACATTTTTGTTTTTAGTAAATGTATACTTTTATTCAGCAAGGGTGCATTTAAAATAATCAAAAGACATTATTAATGTTACAAACCGATTTCAGTTCCAAATAATTGCTGTTTTTCAGCTGTTTGTATTCAGCAAAGTATCTGGAAAAACATGTATCAGGGTTTCCACAAAAATATTAAGCAGCACAACAGTTTTCTACATTGCTAATAATAAGAAATGTTTCTTGAGCAGCGAATCAGCTTATTAAAATGATTTTTGAAGGATCATGTGGCACTGAAGAGTGGAGTAATGATGCTGAAAATTCAGCTTTGCATCACAGGGATACATTTTAAAATGTATTAAAATTGAAAACATTTATTTTTTATTTAATTTTAATAACATTACACTATATTTTTCACAGTTTAACAGAAACATTTTTTTAAATGTGAAGATTTTTTTATAGTTATTTTTAAGGTAAAACCCATTTTCTTCTTCCACTGAAGCACAAGATGCTCTTTGGAAAATCTCAAATCATGGAGAAGAACATGATCATCAGGTTTGACACGATTTATGGAGGTTATGCATCTCTAGTGCTTCTGTCATAAAAAGCAAAAGAAATACCAAATATGAAGGGATTCTTAAATTAAGATTTTTTTTCTCACTCATTTTTATGCTAATATATCATTTGTAAGGAAAATTCCTTAAGTCCCCTCTTAGTCAGTTTAATCCCTGAAAATCAGTATCCTTACAAACACTTTGAACAACTTAGTGTAGTTAATCATAACATTGTAATATACATCATATACATAATTCACCCGATATAGCTAAATATACCAGATTTTTCATATTAACAGAAAAAAATGCCAGGAAAATCTGGCTTTTCTCTAAGAGCTCCACTGCTTCAGAGTGCAGTTAATGATATGATAAATGTTTGGCTCACATATTGATCGTGATTGGCTACAAAGTAGTTTGTGACGTAAGAAATGCCAGCAATTTCAAACTGCATTTTTGAGACTGTCTTTGGTATTTTGACTGTCTTCGAGTTTTAAGTAGAAAACACTTAGCAATGGTGTTGACTTATACATGATTTGTCTTATAAGCATATTAAAAGCACCACATAAACCTATAAACAACATTAAAAACTTAATTTTTAACACAGGGGTTATAAATTGAGAAAAATGCAAAATACACTTTTCAATATTGGTTTACTTGCGAACCTGTCGATATTCCTCACATACATATATATACACACACACACACACACACACACACACACACACACACACACACACACACACACACACACACACACACACACACACACACACACATATACATATACATACATATACATATATATATATATATATATATATATATATATTCTCCATTCTATTTATAATTTGTATAGACCCATACTCTTTATTCTGTATTTAATGGTGGTCATTCAGGCAGAGCCTCATAAACATTGGCACTCCACTAAAGAGACCCAGACCTGCAGCATCCACACATGAACCCACCTCATCAAGCCCACCCAAAAGTGTCAGCAGACACAGTCAGAGCCCACAGGACACACAGGAATCTGCCCACCAGAGCTCTCCTGAGGCCAGATGTCCTCTTTGTGGAGGTAATATGATTGTTTACATGCACCTCTGGCAGACATTTTGGCTCATCATTTACTGTTCACAAGCTCTTGTTCTTTCTTTCTTTTGCTTTTTGTCCGTATAGAATCCTTCAGTTACGATTACCTGCCTTTCCATGCTTCCACCTGCTTGGATAGTGATCAAGCGGAGCTCATAGAAGTCTCACCGCACAGCAGCTCTTCTGTTTTTGGCTCTGGCACAGATGAGCATATGGTTCCATGTCCTCTTTGCTCCATCCGATTCCCCCAGACCGTATCCAGCTGCACGCCAGCACCTGTGGGGACACGCTAGAGCCAAGTGCTGTGTGGCTGAACTGAGAGAAGAGCATTGTGGTCTTGGAAGCCTTTTCAAAATAGCAACATGCAAATAGAAATCAGGTATTCCCTTGCTTTCTCTGGCATTGTGTGTCCTACTGGCTTATGAGTTTTAGAGAATCTTCCATAAAAAGACTGTATTCTTATTGTTTTTATGGACAATAATAAGAATGGTCATTACGTTCATACTGTGTGCCATGGGGACATTTTAATGTATGAGATGTCTGACTGGCAAACATGTTTGGACTGTAAATATGTTTGTTGTCATATCTGCCATTTACTCTATCCGTGGTATCAATTAGAATAGTAAATGAAACCATTGATTTTAATTATCAATATATTCTCATAATTGTGAAAAATATGTGATTTGGAAAGTTTAGATTTTTTGCCCTGTGATTTTTTTTTTTTTCACTTTCTCAACAACAAAATAAATATATCTTTTTAATTAAAATGATATATAAATATGTATACACTACTGTTAAAAAATGTTGGTCAGTAAGATATTTTGAATGTTTTAAATATAGTGTCTTATGCTCATCAAGGTTGCATTTATTTGTTCAAAATGCAGTAAACAAAAATAGAATATTGTGAAATATAATTAGAATTTAAATAACTGCTTTCTACTAATATATTTTCAAGCTTGAAAACTGTTGTGCTGCTTAATATTTTGGTAACACTTTACAATAAGGTTCATTAGTTAACATTAGTTAATGTATTTACTAACATGAACTAAGCATGAGCAATACACTTGTTACTGCATTTGTTCATCTTTGTTAATGTTAGTTCATGAAAATACAGCTGTTCATTGTTTGTTCATGTTAGTTCATGGTGCATTAACTAATGTTAACAAGATTTTAATCAAGTATTAGTAAATGTTGAAAATAACATTAACAAAGATTAACAAATGCTGTATATGTGCTATTCATTATTACTACATATTACCTAATGTAGTTAACTAATGTTAACTAACGAACCTTATTGTAAAGTGTTACCAATATTTTTGTGGAAACCAAAATTCCAAGATTTAAAAAAAATAAAAAATAGTCCAAAAGAAGTGTTTTTTTTTTTTTATTTAAAAAATTTGACATTATTAATGCCTTTACGGTCACTTTTGATCAATTGAATGTGTCCTTGCAAAAAAAGTATTAATTAAAAAAGCCTTAAACAGTAGTGTATGTCAGGTCAAGTAACCTTTATTTATGTAGCGTTTTTTATAGCAATACAGATTGTGTGAACACTTACTTTACAATAAAGAAAGATTTATATTGCAATAATTTCTCAAATTAATTATGGCCTTAAAAGGCTCTCACACTGACCCTGTGTCATGGGGCCATCCTTATTGTTGAGCCCTGCTGTTTACTGAGGTGTTGAAAGGAGGAAGTGCACTGATGGGGGAGTGGAAATTCAGAAGTCCTTAGTGAGCTCTAATGGGATGCAACATAGTGTTACAGTTGCATTTTTAATTGGCCGTGTCCTTCTGGGAATTATACCTGTTATTTGGTTTGTTCACAATGTAATCATTCAACTGTGTGTTGACTCCTCAGTGGTGGCAAACCAGTGAACCTAATCACTTTCTTCAGATCAGAATTAGAGTCTCATAAAACAGCATTACTAACTGCCTTTTGAAGCGGCTTTGTTTGTTTTTTGGATTTACAGTGGATATGTTAGACATCCATTGATACAAGCCCACTGTAATATTTATTTCCCAGGTGTGTCTGAAGATGGAAAACCTCACGGTAAGTGTTCATTGTGAGAAATTATTTTGTTTATTCAGTGAGCAGCATGTGTCGAAGTCTTTGGAAATTGTATCTGTTATATAGAAGTTTAGGTTATATGACAATCTGCTCATTTTATTTCCACTAAGATTATATATATACATTATATATACAGCAGTTTGAATGAGTTTGTGTATATCTATACATTGGAAAAATGCTATTTTACATTTGTCTAATTTATTAATACGATTCCATTCTATTGCAAATTCTATTATCAACAGAGTGAAAAGTGATTATTTTATTATCAACCTAGAAGAGAATATTAAATATTTCTTTGTACTTTTTTGGAAATGCTAAAAAAGTGATTGTTAACCTTTTTCAGTCTAAGGCCACTCATTGTCAGAGACGATTTTTAAGAACCGAGTATTTTTGTTACTTTTATATGAACAAAAAATTAAGAGTGGCAATATTAAAATAAGTAATTAATTTAAAGGGATAGTTCACCCAAAAACAGGTGTACAAACAAATAAATATTTAATTTTCTCTATGATTTCTAGGTGGATAATAAAATAAGCACTTTTCACTCTGCTATTATGTTGATAATAGAATTTGAACCCAATTGACTTCCATAGTATTTGCCTAGTATCTCCATCTCTGGAAATCAGTGGGGTTCATCAACTGTCTGGTTACCGTCATTCTTCAAAATATCTTCTTTGTGTTCAGCAAAAGAAAGAAACTCAGTACAGGTTTGGAAAAACTTGAGGGTGCGTAAATGATGGCAATATTTTTATTTTTGGGTGAACTGTACCTATAATTAAATTGAATGTTTTCAGGGTTAACATTTTTTATTGCCAGTAAATATACGTGACTTCTCTAGTCATCATTTTCTAGACTTTTCCAGGTAAAGAAATCACTTTTAAAATTCCCTAAAGAGAATCAGATTAATAATAAATTAGCAAGTTAAAATAAGAAATGTCAGCTAGCATCTTGATTTGTATATATATTTTAAATCTATTTTGTCTTATTTATATCTTATTCAAATCATTTTAAGCCATCTTGTGGCCCTTAGTCTCACCTCCCTTTTTGAGAAGATAACTACTATTAGAAGTCCTAAAACTTGATGTTAAATCCCACATTTTCAGTATGGACTTATGAACATTTGTACCCCACTTTATTTTTTTAAATGAACATACAATGTGACATTGCATAGTAATGCTTTAGTTTTTAGAACAGTGTTTGAAGCAGTGAAATAGTAGGAGAACAGACAAACGTCTAGACCTCTGTGAAACAGAATCTCATATTTCAGTTTGACGGATAGTGTTGCCATGTTTTAAAATGTTTCTTTTTTATCTCCCCTTTTGAATAGCCAGAACAATGGCGTGAGATTGTGAACAAGAAGTTTCGCTTCCCTCCAGAGCTCCTCAATGCCATCCGAGAGAGGAACATAAACTTGGTGTCTCGCTGCTGAAGACGGGTGACGGCATCATCCGTCAGCTGGACGACTCCGAGGACAGGCTATGGAGAGAAGCGCTGAACTTGTCCATCCGACTTGGCAATGAGGACACCATGGACACCCTTCTCCAAGGGATCAAGTTCGACTTCCGGCAGATTCACGAAGCTCTTCTGGTGGCCGTGGACACCAACCAACCTCGTGTGGTCAAGCGCCTCCTGGACCGGCTGGATCTAGAGAAGGGAAACAAGATGGATGTGCGCTCTTTCGCTATGGCCATTTTTGACCACTCCATTGATGATTCCCAGTTCGCCCCTGGGTGACACCATTGACTCTGGCCTGTCAGAAGGATCTGTATGAAATTGTAACAATGCTCAATCAGAAAGGTCATGAAATTCCTTGGCCTCATAAAATCTCATGCGCATGTCTGGATTGCGGGAATGGACGGCAATACGATTTGCTCAAGTTCTCGTTGTCCCGTATCAACACCTACCGAGGTATTGCCAGCCGTGCTTACCTGTCCATCACTGCAGAAGATGCCATGCTCAGTGCCTTTCGACTCAGCCGGGATCTTCGCAAGCTTTCCAAGAAGGAACCTGAGTTTAAGGTGGAGTAAAGCAGGGCTCGTTTTTCTAGGAGGTTTCTAATCTAGATATTTTTCATTGTTGTAGACTAAGCTGCTGAAATTCTTTTTTTTATGCCAAATTAAAGTCATGTGGTCCAACTGACATGCAGAAAAGTTTAGAAACAAAACATAAAAATATGATGTCTGACCTGCAGACCCTCATGACTTGAAAATGAAATTGAAACTTTTAAATTATAATTTAAAAATATAAAATTTTATTAAATAATAGAGCTCGACCGATAAAGGATTTTGAAGGCCGATATGATGCATATATTTGTTGGTTATAAAATCCGATATTCATATATATTGGCCGATATTTTTTAGAAACTTTTTTTTTTTAAAAACGTTAAAAAAAAAGTTTTTTTTATTTTTATTAAAAAAAATTAAAAAATAGTTTTTTTAATGGAAAAAAAAAATGATTGTTTTTTTTTACGCAAAAAAGCTATTTTCGTGCTTTTTTAAAAATGCAGATACCGATAGTTTGGAAAATGCCTAATATCGTCCAATAAATTGGTCTGTCTCTAATAAATAATAAATACATTTAAAGTTACTACTTTTTAACTTCCTCTTAAAAATGATAAACATTTTTCAAGACCATATGAAACCAAAATGAATACAAAAAATCTAAGAAATTAGTACCTGTGTCTTGAAAGATTTTCATTTTCTTTATAGTGGTCACTCTTGTGTTTGATACAATGGCATATTTTTCACAACCACTGTGCTCCTTTGCTTCATATTACAGCCTCAGTATCTTAGCCTCGAGCAGGTGTGCCAGGAATTTGCCGTGGAGCTGCTTGGAATGTGCCGGAACCAAAGCGAGGTCACCACCATCCTGAACAGCTGTGGAAATCAGGGCGAGGACAGCGAGGACGAGCTGGACCATCAGACCTTTGAGGAGGGCATTCCAAACCTTGCTCGCTTGAGGCTTGCCGTCAACTACAATCAAAAACAAGTAGGACCTACTTTAACACATCTGAGCAAGAAAAAAACTGCATGGATTTGGCTAACCATTGGCTTCTTGTTTGTTCTGCAGTTTGTAGCTCACCCCATCTGCCAGCAGGTGCTCTCCTCCATCTGGTGTGGGAATCTTTCAGGTTGGAGGGGCAGCAGAACGGCATGGAAGCTTCTGGTGTCTTTCGGTATCTTCCTGACCATGCCTCTCCTTTGCCTAATCTACTGGATTGCACCAAAGTCAAAGGTTTGCCAAATATACAAATATTATTTTTGCTGCTTGTTAAATTTGCATAACTAAAATGAGCATTCTGTTTCCACTAAATGTATTTTGTGTCAAATCTACTTATACAGTATATGTAAAATTGAAGTTTACTGACTTTTTTGAGTTGGGACTACCTACATTTTTTGTAGCATTAACTGACACTGGGCTGGGATTTTTTGCTTCCAGCATGTTTTGAATATGACTGGATAATATATGTTGAAAATACAAGTGCATCCCAATTCACGTACGTATGCAGTATTCTATGCCGTTTTGTATTATAAATGGCATGTGTAGTGTGTTCAGCCAGAAACTTCCAAAAGGAAAAGTGCACTTTAAAATCCGGATGATGCACATAATTAACACTTCATGCCAATGTTGAATGACAAAATAACCTTACATAATTCATACACTACAAGGTTGAGTTCATAGTGGGATTTTTGAGTACAGTGAAAGACCTGTTAGTGTTTAATGTCCAGTGATGTTTAAAAGAGTTTCTGTTATGTAGGTTTTTGTGGTTAGCTTTGTACTGAAGAGGTGATCATGTGGCTAGGTTGTCAGTGGCTACAGGAATTAATAGCATTTGTTGATCCATACAAAGATTAATAGCTGTAGTACTTGTTTATTGCAAATGTTTGTTAAAAGTAAAATAACAACCAAAAGTTAATAGAAACTAGTTGTGTTCTGTATTGACAAATGTTAGGTAGACTTAGCCTAATTTATTTTAGTGTTAAAGCTGTTACTCAACACATGGGATGAAATCTGTACACACAAACTGAGTTCTAATTGTTTCCTCAGTTTTGTTGAGTAGATGCAATAGTTTTTTTATAGTGAAGAGACTTTAATCTATCCATCCATCCATTCTCCAAAACACTTGACAGGCTTTTTCGACTAAAATGTAAACCATGTTGTGGTCTTATGTTTGTCTTCTCAGATGGGAAAGATAATAAAGATCCCAGTGATTAAATTCCTTCTCCATTCGGCTTCATATATGTGGTTCCTGATCACGCTACTGGGGGAATCCATTGCCATGGAGGTGTATCGGGACAGCTTTGCCTCTCGTCAGCACACCATCCTGCACAGCTCTTTCCACATGATCTGGGTGGTTGGTAGGTCCCAGGAACTTCTTGAAAAATGCTTATTAGGAAATTGATTGGAATACATTTCTGCAAGATCTTCAACTTAATTTTTGAGCGTTACACATTAAATGTTTGCAAAACATTTATTCAAAATGTGTATTAAAATACAATAAAATCCAATTTATACATACAATGATGATAAGCATTATGGTCATGTTTTAAATTTCTTTATTAAAAAACGGCAAAACCAGACGAAAGGCTGTTGAATGTGCACAATCAAATACTGAAAAAGTTTGTTGATAAAAATTACTTTGATGTGTAATCTAAAAAAATCTTAAGTTCTACAAGGAGAAGAGCTCGCACACACACACACACACACACACACACACACACATATATATATATATATATATATATATATATATATATATATACACACTACCGTTCAAAAGTTCAAGATCGGTAAGATTTTTTATGTTTTTAAAAGAAGTCTCTTCTGCTCACCAAGGCTGCAATTTTTTGATAGAAAATATACAAAAAACACAGTAATATTGTGAAATATTATGACAATTTAAAATGACTTTTTTTATGTTAATATATATTAAAATGTAATTTATTCCTCTGAAAAAAAGCTGAATTTTCAGCATCATTACTCCAGTCTTCAGTGTCACATGATCCTTCACAAATCACTCTAATATGATGATTTTATGCTCCAAAAACATGTATGATTATTATCCATGTTGAAAACAGTTTTTTACATTTTTATTTTAGGATTCTTTGATGAATAGAAAGTTCAAAGAACAGCATTTATTTAATTAGAATCTTTTCTAACATTATAAATGTCTTTACTGTAACTTTTCATCAATGTAACTCATCCTTGATGAATAGAAGTATTGATTTCTTATTTATTTCCCCCAAAATAAAATACAAATTCTTACTGACCCCAAACTTTTTAAAGGGTAGTGTTTAATGTAACAAAAGCTTTCCATTTCAGATAAAACACAACTATGTACAACTGTTTTCAACATGGATAATAATCATACTTGTTTTTGGAGCATAAAATCATCATATTAGAGTGATTTGTGAAGACTGGAGTAATGATGCTGACAATTCAGCTTTTTTTCAGAGGAATAAATTACATTTTAATATATATTAACATAAAAAGTCATTTTAAATTGTCATATTTATGATATTAAATATTATATTTAGGAAATAACAATTCATAATATTTGAAAATATTTCTTTTAAACATACGGTATATTTGAAAACCATTTTGATTAAGATGAAAATATAGTTTGTCATTACACATGAATCTTTATAAAACAACTATCATTAATCATTTAAAACAGGTTTTTTCTGGTTCGAGTGTAAGGAGGTTTGGATCGAGGGCTTGAAGTCTTACTTCCTGGACTGGTGGAACTGTCTGGATGTGATGGTTCTCAGCATGTACCTGGCTTCATTCGCCCTGAGAGTGGTCATCATGCTCAAGGTCCACTTCCTCTGCCAGTTACCCGACAACCAGGATGAGTGTCTCTACTTCAACAACACTCGTGAGAGACAATACTCCATTAGGCATCACAATTTAGCCTACAACATGGCATCTGACTGGCTTTAACGTGTTTGTGACTTTACAGTGCGCGGCGAGTGGCATCAGGAGGATCCCCAGTTCATCGCTGAGGTGCTGTTTGCAGTGACCAGCATGCTGAGTTTCAACTCGCTTGGCCTACATCCTGCCAGCACACGAGTCTCTAGGTACCCTGCAGATCTCCATTGGAAAGATGATTGACGACATGATGAGGTATTCAGTTGTGTTGATTATAAAGATTAATAGTGTCTTTTGAGAAGCACATTCTGGTGCTCTTTGTTTAAGATGCTTCTTTTTCTCTACAGATTTATGTTCATTTTGGTGATCATTGGAACCGCCTTCCTGTGTGGCATCAACAATGTCTATGTCCCATTTCTGATGTCCCCTAATCTTGGAAGGTATTTCCCAGCTAACAAAAAAATTGCTAATATTCCTAGGAAGGTAGCCCTCAAACCGTATTCACTTTATAGCCCTTAATCCTTTAATAGTGGACAAATGTGGGCACAGAGGACTCAGGTGTGATCCTAATTTTTATTTATTATAAATGTTATATCACTGTCTTCGATAAAGTTTTGTCTATCCATTTATGGTGTTTTTTTTATTATTTTGGGGTATTTTTGAATTTATTTACTTCAAAAAGTACCATATTTTCTATGCAAATTATGCTTATTTTTATGTTTTATGTTTTTTTTTTAAGTTTTTTTAACTACATTAAAATATCATTCTAATAAGTTCTTAGAGCTAAAATATAAAGGTTGAAGTGACTTTGCTGTCACCTGGTATCTTATTTTGGCTTATTTTAGAATGCTCTAAATTACAGTTTTTCCCATTAATTTCTATGGGTGCCCATTTTTGACCCAAATACAAGATTAAGGAGTTTTTTTATTTACCCAGTTAACATTGTAGAATTGATTAAAAAAAAATTGTGTGTCCAGGAGGTAAACTTAGGAAAAGTAGCCAAGTCTTGTACCGCTCAGATCAAGGGAAGTATTTTTGAAAAATAAATCAAAACTATTTTGCCCACATTTGTCCAGAATACGGTTTTAGGGTTAATAATACCCGATAATTGAATGAAGGTTCTGTTAACTTTACTAGAGGAATGGCTTTGACGGTTCTCAGCAGAAATTGAATCAGTGTGCTGAACTTTGAGATTAGCTTCAAAATGGAATAACGCCATTTACATTTACATTCACAGATTAAATGAAACCTTCAGCTTCCTCTTCTGGACAATGTTTGGTATGGCCGACCAGACCTATGTGGACATGCCCGAGTTTGTTTTGGCTGAGTTTGTGGGCAGAATCCTTTATGGCATCTACACCCTGATCATCGTCATTGTACTTCTAAACATGCTCATTGCCATGATCACCAACTCTTTTCAGAAAATTGAGGTAAACTGGAGGAACTGACCCTGATGTAACGTGTGCAGTAAAAATGCAGGCTTGGTGTTTGACTCAAACTCTTCATCCCTGTAGGATGATGCTGATGTAGAGTGGAAATTTGCCCGTTCGAAACTCTACCTGAGTTACTTCAGAGAAGGACTGACTATGCCTGTCCCCTTCAACATCATCCCTCTCCAAAGGCCGCTTTCTATCTTTTAAGGTAGCTCATTTTCTTATTTGAATGAGTACATTATTAAGGACTAGGAGTTCCACTTAAAAATAAAATAAAAGAATCAGCACAAGGACAAAACATTTTTTTATTTACAAACTTAAATGTAAAAATTTAATCTAAAAAGATTGAATATTTTTTAGTTACATAAAACATTATACACGCATTAAATAAACTTTGAAATATTTCTATTTATTCATCACTTTAAAAAGTGATTTATTAATGTACTATTTATTATTATTATTAAATTTAACTACATTTAAAATACAACAATTAAATAAACAGCTACTGTATTTGTTCAATTGAAAAGGGGTGTATTAGTGTATTATTTATTATTATATACAGTATAACTCAATTTAAAATACATTAAACAGCTATTTATAGTATGTCAAATTTGAAAAAAGTGATTCATTAATTGTTACATTTAACTTTTAAACAATTCATTAAATAAATGGCTTTTTAAATGCCACTATTTATTAGTCAAGTGATAGATTTATATGCATTTTTAAATGGTAAATTAATAAACTGATAACACAAAATTATTTAAAACAAAAATTATAAAACAAAAATCTATATAAACTTTAAAATGATGTGTATTTAAAACAAAATTATATTTTATTCCATTATTTTTATTTTCAAGTGGCACTTTTTAAGTGTTTATTTTAAACAAATCTGTAAAAGGGAAAAAATTCATTTTAATCCCCTTTATATTTAAGAGGAATTTTCAGACGGATCTGCTGCTGCTGCTTCAACTGTAACTCTACTACAGACTACCCTCCACTCACGTCTATGGTACACTTTTCTTTCAAGAATATAAAATACATTTCTGTGCAGCATGTTGGATAAAACTCATTCTTCCATTTGCTTTGTGTGAAATGCAACACTGAAGGATGACAAGGGCTCAGGGGAGAACCGGATTTCCTACAGACAGCAGGTCATTCGTGTCTCTGGTTCAGCGCTACATCGAATCTGCCAGGAGAGAGTTTGAAGAAGCCAAACGCAAAGGTAAGACTGATCATGTGTTTTTGAATCTGTTTATCATGTTTTCTTATAGACCCCATTCATTGGATTCGGATTAGTTTAGTCTGATAGTCGTGAGGTCATATCTATGCTAGTGTATTTGTAAAAGTGGTCAAAATTCACTTTTAGCACTCATTTGTAAAGTATCAACTTCTCCATATAATATTGATAATTCATATTATATAATATCATATATGGAGTATTATATGGAGGGCCATGCAGTTTTTTTTTTATCCAACCAATTGCTCTCTAGAATTAGCATGCCCCTCCCCCAGTACCAACTACACTTCTCAAGGACCGTTACCCGACATCATTTTCAACTAAATACGTAAAACATTTTAATGCGTTTTGGCAGTTCATTTACACGACAACAGCGTTTTGGAGGTCTGAAAATGCAAACTTTCGTAAATGTGTTTCAAAGTGCAAGTTTTTGAAAACGACACTGTTATCGTCTCTGTGTAAACTACAAAATTTGTTAAAATTGTGATGTCATGGACGTTACGTCTTCAGCTATAGGTGTGATGTGTTTCATTACAAATTGACATCGCCCTCTACTGGCCTGGCATGAATAATACAGCATTTTTAGATGTTTTCCCGGATCCATGTGAACGGGGATTGTTTTGACAATAGTACTCGTCAGTACACAAAAAAATGCAAAGGAAAACTTTCAAATTTCAGTTTTTAGTACAAAACCACAGTAAGACTAACAGTTGTTAGTAAAATTTATTTAATTTATTTAGTGTATTTAGCAGGACTTTATGCATAAGTTATTATAGTTAATTATCAAGGCTGTCAAACGATTAATCGCATCCAAAATAAAAGTTTGTATTTACATAATATATGTGGGTGCACTGTGTATAAATATTTTGTGTATATATATATATATATATATATATATATACACACACACACACACACACATGCATGTATATTTAAGAAAAAAATATTATTTATATATAAAATATTTATATATATACATTATAAATTATATATAAATCTATATACAGTATATACATGAAAATATTTCTTAAATATATATACAAGCATGTGGGTGTATTTATTTATATATATAAAATAATTATACACAGTGCACCCACATATTTTATGTAAACACAAACTTTTATTTTGGATGCGATTAATCGTAATTATTCGTTTAACAGCTCTAGATATTATACATGCTAGCTTCGTTAAACTGCATTCATTGTACGACTTTTGTTTATTTATATATTAATTTTGCATTACTAAGACATTAACAATAGTCAACATAGTTATTAAACAGAAATATTAGGAGATAATTAATGAGCTACATTTTACAGCTGAAACGGACACTATTTTTGAGTATTTACGCGTTATATTGCAGCCGTCAGGTGGTACAGATCTCTAAAGATTCAGTTTACAAGAAGTAATTATGAGCTGTACATTTTTTAATGGGTCTTTATATATAGAACAACAAATTGTTTAGAGGGTTAAAATAAGAAATATCTTGAACCCCCTTGAATGTCTTTCTTGTAGATGTTGGGAACAGGATCACAGAGCTTAGTAAAGTGATCAGCCAGCTACACTCAGAAATGAAACAGATTCACACGAACATATCTGACTACTCGGACAACACCAAACCAGACCCATCAGGAGGCTCTTCTTTCCTGGGGAAGTACATCATCGGAGCCAAAAACAACTTCAAGGACTTCGACAACGAGAGAAAGAGCGCTCCACGGCATGAGGTTGTACACCACGAAGAACCAGCGGAGACTGTGAAAGAGAAGCATGAAGAGACTGTAGACGCGCAGGAGTCAGCGACCGCCGACACAGACGGGACGTCAAATGAAGTGCAAAGCAGTGAGGGAGAAATACATGACACAGGGAGGGAGGAAATGAGACAGGAATTGATGATGCCATCGAGATTAGCATGGAGGAGGAGGGTGCTGAGAAGAATACAAGCGAGACAGTCATAGATATAGAGTCCCATTCAGACGTTGAGAGTGAAGCCAGTGGAAAAAGAGAAGATGAGACCATGACAGAGAACACCAAAGATGATGTAGAGGAACTGAATACAGATGAGGCAGATCTAAATGAAGCCGAGACGACAGAAGATATGAATGAGGTGGTAAGTGAGGAAAGTACTAGTGAGGGCATTAAGTTTGACCTGAGCCAGACAAGCCTAGTATGTCTTTTAGCAAAGAGGATTGAGGAAAAGTTAGGGAGGAAAACCCCGCTAGTGAAGAATTTCACTTTTAGTGGAAACCAAGCGTCATCTCCAACTGGTAGCGATGGCTCCCAAGACACTGGTTTTGGTTCTCAAGTATTTGAGTCCTCAACTAGTAGCCCTTAATGACGGCAATTTTCTAAGATTAGTTCTAAACAACTAGCTTGTGAGAACCATAAACCTAGTTGACACCATTGTTTTAGGTTTTTTTTAAAGATAATTAAATGATTTATGTTTGTGGCATCAAAAAGTATTTGGACACATTAGTCACTGAAAATGTCTTAACGTTAGGGTTACAAGTCCCTAAAAGTCTTAGCTGGAAACAAATTATGCTAGTGCGTTTATCTTTTCGTGGATTGACATGTTCATTTTATTTCAGCCAGGAAGTACTTTTAATTTAGAACAAAATAATTGTTTTTATCATTTTAAAGTTAGTTTCCCTTATTCTGCAGTACTGTTCAAAAGTTTTGGTTCTGTATGATTAAAAAAAAAAAGTACACATTTCTCAGCACTGATTAATTAAATTGATCAAAAAAGACCGTAAAAACAATTGCAACATTACACAAACCTAATTTTACATAAATATATTACAAAAAAAAAAAATTTGTATTCTAAGAATTCTAAGTGGAATTCTTTTAACTTTATAAATACAAAGCATCAAATTTTCCTCAAAAATCTTAAACAGCACGACTGATTACAGAAGGATCATGTGACACTGAAGACTGGAGTAAATGCCAACACAGTAATAAATCACATTTTAAAATAGAAACCCAGTCTTTTAAATGGTAGTTTAACTCTTTTTAATGCATTTTTAAAAATAAATGCAATCTTGGTGAGCATGAGACTTCTTTCAAAACCTTAAACTCACTATGACCAGAAAACTTTTAAATGGTAATGTTTTTTTAAGTGACAAATACTTTTTTGGGCCACCGTGTGTATAGATATAACATATATGAAAAGTACAAGAGGCATTCTGGTTTTCTCTGTATTCTAAAATGATTTGTAAAATTATGTTTTGTCATTAAAATAAACAATAAATGTGCAGTGTTAAGTAAAATAATTGATTTAATGTAAATGAATCTCAGAACCCTGAATACGTACATGCCGTCATGACTAGAGGTGCACAAGAACATTTCTAACCCCAGAGACCTCATGCACATGTTGCAGCTTGTTCAACACCTTCTGTTTGTGACACAGCTGCTTCATCCCATGAGGCCATTCATTACCCAATCACCTGCAGCCTCAGTCCCTCCCCATGTTCCTCTACTGGAACGTCACACCTGTTCCCAGAACCATCCGAATATATTACGTTACTTCACTAAAGGTGATGCTGGTGGAATTACATCAGCCAACTAAATCAACTAGTGTTCAAATGTATGTAAAAGCAGAACAAATTAAGTTTTCAGCATTTTATTTTATCAAAGCTAAACAAAACAAACGTACCCTCCAAAAACATTACACTATAAATTACATTGAGCAAGTGATGACAATTTATTGTCCTCTCAACCACAAAAATATCTTATAAATCTGAACAAAGTTTGATCTTACCAAAAGTCTTTATTGTACACAGATGGAAAATTATAATATTATTCATGCGCCCATTATAAAAGGTTTAATACTGTACACAGAGTTCAGTTTATGAACCGCACATCAGACAATCGTCTTGGTTCTCCAGCGAGCACACCATAGCGGCAAGGTTGCGTTCTTTGGCTTCCTCCTCACTTTTCTGCGTCTCCTTCAGTTTCTCTTTGTTCAGAGTGAACTGGATGGGGTTGGCAGCTGGTTTAGTTCTCAGGTAGTACATTCCTGTTTTAAGTCCCTGTGGAGAGAAGTAGACGTATTATTTATCTGTCATTAATTCCTAAACTTTCAAGGCTCATGAAGTATCTAGTTTACCTGCTTCCAGCCGTAGAAGTGCATGCTGGTCAGTTTGCCGTAGTTGGGTTCAGCAATGTGAATGTCTGAGGGACTGGCTCTGGTCAATGAAGGCTCCTCGATCTGCAGCCATCTTTAAAATAGTCTTTTGAGAGATCTCCCACACCGTCTTATACAGCTCCTTCAGGTCGTCTGGTATTGTGGGAATGCCCTGCAAAAAGGACATTTATAAGTGACAGCAAAAATAAGAAAAAAAGCCATATAAATTGTAAATGCCAACTAACCTGGATGGATCCGTTCTGAGCAATTAGCTGGTTTTTCATTTCCTCGTTCCAAAGACCTCTTTCTGTGAGGTCTTTGAGAAGATGTGGGTTCACGATCTATAGGTAAACAATACCCACTAGTTAATGATGTTCAAAGAGCTCAGTTTATCTTGCAAAAATTCACTGTAACATCAAGCCCACCTGAAACTCTCCCGACAGAACTCTGCGTGTGTAAATGTTGCTAGTGTAGGGCTCGATTGACTCATTGTTGCCCAGGATTTGAGCTGTGGAAGCTGTGGGCATGGGAGCCAGCAGCAGACTGTTACGCACACCATGCCTGAGGAGAAAAAGAATAATTAATGTCTGCATGTATATTTATATATTAGGGCTGTCAATTAAATGCATTATTAATGGCGTTAACAAACACATTTTAACGGCATTCATTTTTATCGCGCGAATTAACAGTCTTTTTGACCTAGTAAACTGTGCATTTTTTGCTTTTGCAACAGGACACGGCATGTGCGGCACTGCGCTATGAAACACATTGGTTTCAGTGGCCTGCGCGATGATTGGATTTCATGGCTTGAGAATGTTAGTGTGAAACTGAACACTGTATGCCAATGTTTTCAATAAAAAACATTATATATATATATATATATATATATATATATATAAAATGGAACAAAAAGAAAATCAAGAGACATTTAGAATACATAAAAATGTGCGATTAATCGGAAGTTAACTATGACATTAATGTGATTAAATATTTTAAATCGTTCGATAGCACATTAAAGATTTTTATAGTCAATAGTAATTTATGCAAGCCAGTAGTCCACTTATTATTAATCACACATTTGTGAATTTAATTACTTAAATACTGAGAATACTAAAACATAAGCGTTTTATATAAATAGTGTAATATACTCTATTCCGCATAAATCTTGCCCACAAAACACCAGTAAAAATAATGATTATTATGAATATGTCGGGAAAAAAACTGCAAGGAGACATTAAGTATTTATTAATATTATAAATGAGTGTTTTCTGTGTCGGCTGCAATGAAATGCACAATGCTAACTCGCGATATCCACAGTATAGTGGCATTATCTAATTAAACATGCAATTGTTTGCATTTATTTCCAGAACAAAAAACTGGTTCAAAATGGTTTCATTTAGTTGACTAGAGTTAAAGCAATTTTCGATCTTTTCAATCACTCCATAAAGTAGAAAATACTGCCAACAGCCAAAAGACAAAAAAAAATTATATTAGGAACTAAATATAAAATCAGGCAAATGATATATGAACAAATCCATCAGTAAAACATTTATAATATAGATAGGAATTACATTGTTTTAAATAACATTTATTAATGTGCAGTTACTAACTTTGCGATCTTCTCCTCTAGTGCCGCCCAGTCCCACAGGTCTGTAGGTGTCTTTTCCCACATATCATACTGCAGAATCTGTGAAATCACACCAAGAAACAATTAGAGCTCTGTAAATCTCAACTAATATCAGATTTCCTTAAACTATAACATCTAACTTACGCCCTTGCTCACAGGACACCCAGGGTAGGTTTCATACGGTCCAAATTCTGCAGCCAGCTCACAGCTGGACTCCAAGGCAGCGTAGTAGATGGTTCTCAAAGATCTGTGTGTTGAGAAGTTGAGCCTCTGCGCTCTCAAAGGGGAAGCGCATGAGACTGAAGGCGTCAGCCAGACCCTGAACACCAATGCCGATGGGCCTGTGACGCTTGTTTGAGTTCTCTGCCTGTCAATTGAGAGAGATGTTCAACCTCTGTAGTGACTATAATAGTGCAGGATGGTTACAACAGAATAAACAGCAAATCACCTCGATCACTGGGTAGTAGTTGATATCAATGATTTTGTTCAGGTTCCTCACAATGACCTTTGTAACAGCAGCCAACTTCTTGAAGTCAAACGTTCGCTCTGAGGTGACGTACATATTAAGTGCAATAGATGCCAGGTTGCAAACAGCCACCTACAAGAAAGTGTGGTTTATCATGAATGCAGTAGTTGTCATGTGACTTACAGCGATATTATTATTCTGGTAACACTTTACTAACAAGGAGTAATACATTTGTTACTGTATTAATTAATATTTTTAATGTCTGTTAGGTCACATTGCATTAATGTTAACAAATACAACCTTGGATTTTAATAATGTATTAGTAAATGTTGAAATTAACAACTAGGATTAATAATGTACCTTATAGTAAAGTGTTACCATTATACTTTGTGTAGGCATTCTGCACTCTCCCTACCTCATCCTTACTGGTGTACTCTACTATCTCTGTGCACAAGTTACTGGATTTGATGGTGCCCAGGTTCTGCTGGTTGCTCTTACGGTTCACAGGCATCCTTGAAAGCATGTAGGGTGTGCCGGTCTCGGTCTGAGACTTCAATGATGGCATGCCACAGCTGCTGAGCTTTCACCACACGCTTAAGCTTTGCCCTCCTGCTCATAACTAAAACAAAAGATCACAGAATGATTAATACAAAAATACTTCACTACTTTCATAGTTTTACAATAGCAGAATTAATATTTTCACACCTTGTGTAGAGCTTCTCAAATTCCTCTCCCCAGCACTCATCCAGCCCGGGACAGTCACTGGGGCACATAAGCGACCAGTCCTACACGGGATAGGAGGAGACACGTGAGTTTTTGTTCTTAAAATGAAGCATTTGAACTAAACTGGATGTGTTAACTTTATGTATACAAAACCAATATATAAACGAACCATGCAAAAGTTTGAAATCTGTAGGATTTTGTAATGTTTTTGAAAGAAGTCTCAGGTTCACCAACACTGCATTTATTAATTAAATACAGTAATATTGTGAAGTTTGACAGCATTACAAAACTTTTTTCTATTTGTATAGAGTTTCAACTAATTTATTCCTGTGAAGGTAAAGCTATTTTTTAACATCATAATAAATCCTCATAAATTCTAATATGCTGATTAGCTGCACAAGTCAAGAAACTTCTCATCAATGTTGAAATGTGCTGCTTAATATTTGTGGAAACAATTTCCCAGGATTCTTTGATGTAATAGAAAGTTTAAATAATGTTTGATCTTCCTTCTTGGCTGAATAAAAGATACATGAAGAGATCTGATATTTTATATGTCAAGTTTAAAGTGGGCTCACCCCATTGGTCTCCACTCTCTTCATGAACAGATCAGGGATCCAGAGGGCGTGAAAACAGATCTTCTAGCTCTCTGTTCCTCTTTCCAGTATTCTTTTTGAGCTCTAGGAAGTCAAAAATGTCAAAATGCCAGGGCTCCAGGTACATGGCAAAAGCTCCTGGTCTCTGAGTGAGGAGGACAGAAAATGTAAGTAAATCAAGCCAAACTTAAATTCAACCCCCCTTTAACATCACATGTAAAATGCCTTACCTTATTTCCTCCTTGGTCCACATAGCGTGCTGTGTTGTTGTAGACACGAAGCATAGGAACCAGGCCATTTGAGTTGCCATTTGTCTGAAATGACAAAAGATATTATATAAACCCAACTGCTGAATTTTAAAGTACCATCAAAAGCAGAGGATGAAGAAAACTCACCCTGCGATGTAGCTGCCAGTGGCTCTAATGCAGCTCACTGCCATCCCCAATTCCTCCGGCAGACTTAGAGACTGAGGGCACACTGCTTCAGTGTGTCATAGATCCCATCAATACTGTCATCTTTCATAGCAAGCAGGAAGCAACTAGACATTTAACAAAAGGAAGTTGCTTGTATTACGCATACAGTATTCTATGGACTTTGCAAACAGTAAATAGGAAAACATTTCTGCCCCCTTGTGTCTGATTGCTGTATAGTGACCGATTTCCTGGTGTTCACCTGGAGAGCTGTGGCCGGTTGGTGCCAGCGTTAAAGAGTGTAGGGGAAGCATGAGTGAACCACTTCTCAGACAGCAGGTTGTATGTTTCAATAGCTGCTGCAATGTCCTCCTTGTGGATGCCCACGGACACTCTCATCAGCATGTGCTGTGGGCGCTCAGCGACTGAAAACAGAAGCGGTCACCGTGTCACAGGAACGTTTACCATTCAGGTCAGTCTCTTTGTTCTTCACCTCACTTGGATTTCCTTCATTAAAAATGCACTACCACTTCTTACTTTGGTCTTTTCTTTATGGTTTTCTATTTTTTCCTCTTCTCTACATTAGGGCTGTGCTGGTAAATTCGACCATTGCAACTTGGTGGCCAAGTAGCACCGGCTTGATAAGCCAAAACACTTTTTCAGTAGGTGAATGCTGTTTTACATCATGTGTGCACAAAGCTTTTGTTTACAAAAGAAATAATAGTTTTGCAATTAAATGTAACGTCGCAGCCACATAAATATTTGGATTAATGCAGAATGAGTGAGGTTTCACTGACAGAAATATACATATATATCCACCCCCCTAACCACTGCCAGTAGTTGGTCCATTACCACCGCGGTGGTAAAAAAAACCCTGCCACCGTCACAGCCCTACTCTTCATTTCCCTGTCATAATTTGACTGTTTTATTTGCATACTGTAGATTTCATTTAACTAACTTAACCCTTTCCATTGATCTTTCAGAAGATACGAGCGCTCCAAATGTCTGAAACGAAAATGTTAAAGAATAAGATTAACACCACAAAATTACTTTCAAGCAAGCATTAGTGTATTTATATATATATATATATATATATATATATATATATATTTTTTTTTTACATGTTTGTTTCAGAATTACCTTGAAGCCAAAGAAGTTGTAAGAGAAATCTCTGGTCAAATATGATGGCTGAGTTGAGGCGCTATAGTAAATAAGGAAAAAACACATTAATTACTTTAATAATACTTAACCTAAAATGAGACACTGTGGGAATAAAAAAGAGAGAACTGTGCATATCATACTTACATCTTTGTTGGCCAAAACAATATCAAGGGTTTCTTTTGAAACCATAGGCGAGTGGCGGCTGTTCAGGGGATTCACATAGTTGTAGAGGTCCTCCATAACATCTATGATTGGAGGCAAGCAGACAAATTATAGGCATTAATTCATAAATTGTGAAGCGTAAGATTGACATGAAACGGGTGATGCATGGCCACTCACCACTAGAAGACCTTCTTAGTTTCTTTGTGAAGGTTGGACACAGCGATGCGGGCTGCTGAAGATGGCATAGTCAGGGTGTTTGGTGGTGAGGGTGGCAGTGATCTCAGCAGCCAGGGTGTCCAGCTCTACTGTAGTCACGCGCTGTAAAGGCCCTGAATCACCTTCATTGTGATCTGAGTCTGCAAAGCAAAACCATCCAATAGAGTCAGAGCTTTACGTTTGGCTTCTTGGAAGATGCTTCTTTAATGAAATAACTTAATACAGGGCTACTTGGAAGACCTAGAGAGGACAGGATGTTAAGCATTATGTTTGAGGGTGGCCAATACAGTTTAAATATTACAAGGGTGTTGGCTCTTCTAACAGAAGTTGGAAGTGGCCTGTTATGAATGTACAAAAGTCCAGGTTTCACAGACAGGGCTTAGATTAAGCCAGAATTAGGTCTAAGTTCATCCAAGTAGTTTTAATAACAAGACATTTTAAGACAAAATAATGGCACTGACATATCTTTAATATAGGTCAGTGCAAGTTGTTTTCAGTTAAGACAGCTCAAACATGCTTTCTAGTCCAGGATTAAGCTTAAGCCTTGTCTGTGAAACCGAGGGAAATTATGTTATGTGACTAGCAAGGGTTTTCAAATTGGATGTGGCGGTATCCCTTGCACAGGGATAATCATATTTGGGAGCCGTGGCATCTAAAAGATTGAAAACCCCTGGACTACGGAATGCAAAGTGTGACAAATTTAAGATGTTTTAAAGCATTTTCATAACTTACAGGATCGACAAATTCAGAGTCGAGTCCATAGCAAAGTTTCTGTATACGTGATGTGATTTTGTCGAACATAACACGCTCCTGGCGCCCATCTGAGAACAAAAACATCAGATGAATAAAAATGATTCATTTAGTTATTAATGAACATTTATTAGAGGATCCATTTAAAATATTAAGTCAAATATAATAACACCCATAGTACATACATGGACATGATATGAAATGCAAATAAAGACATGACATGTGGATAAAAAATGGTGCTCGTGAGTGTGCCTTACAATTAAGCTATTATAACCTATAACTTGACGATATGCAAGTATTTAGCATTGCCCACAATGACCTAGTTAATAAAGCGGTTGGCGCCAACTTGGAGTTAACAAAGAGAACAACTAGTCGGCTGCTAGAAAAACATATCGTCAAAGATTAACTTATGTAGTTGGAAGTCAATTTAATAACACACGGGAAATAATTATGCGATCTTATCGAAGACTTCAACTCAACAGATTTAGCGTTACATTATTCTCTTTACGTGCAGATATTGAAATACGATTGGTCAATAAATGTTTGTTTCGCAGACCTGCCATCATTGTAGTTATGATGGGAACTATTCAAAAACAGTACTTACCACTTATATAAGCATTTAAATTGTACATTTTTGACTATATATTGCAAATGAACAGGTACTTAGAGGATGAGTGGGACTTTACCTCGCTTGATCACGTGCATGATTTAGGTATCTGGTAGAGAGCACAGCACCCAAAAAAAGCACAAATAGTAACTGTTATTTGTAAATAAATTGTTCTGCTGGCCGGCCTCTCAGCTGCTCCTGCAGACAGTTGTTATGAACAAGTGCTGAGCGCGAAACAAACCCGCCAGAACGCTCTTCGTCACCTTCCGGAACAAGAATCTTAGCCAATGGGCTTTCGCTCCTTCTTCTTCGTCGTTATCAAATTTATTAGACAACGGAAAAGAGTGACGTAACATAAAATCGTTACATAAAAAAAGTAACAATACAATTATGAAACGTCGTATAACCAGAGCCCGTCTAACGGAGAGCCTTGGCACTTCCATTGTGTATCTTCTTGGTTGCAGTTCCATTAGAATTCCACTGGAGGTGATCGCGGGCGAGAGCAGAATGAATGGGAGTCTATGGGGCTAAACGGCTAAATGTGTCTCCTTCACCTGCTTGTCGTTAAATTAACATAGAGTTTATTGTTGATTCCGCAAGTTCAATATAGATTATAGGCCAAAAGTCGAATGAACGAGTACGTATGTCCTTTTGATTTCTTACAGGTTAGGCCGTTGTTGGCCGGAACACGCTAGCATTCTGCTATCGTGTGACGTCATCACACTTTTGAACGGATTTTTAGAACAGATAAGTGAACTTAAAAATGCAATTTTCAGCTGAGTGTATTATCTTAGCCCTCCCTTTTGAATGCAACTTTCAAATTACTTGACAAAAAATTACATCCTGAGAAAAGTGGATTTCTGGGGGTGAAACCCCATTGACTCCCATTCATTCTGCACTCGACCACGAGCGCCCCGCATGGACAGAGACGTGTTACTGCAGCCAGTCCAGAACCCGGAAGTAACCAGCCAATGCCAATTCTCTTCAATTAGACATTCTCTGGTATAACTTAGCTGAAAATACTTTAATAAAAAGTTAAAGAACAGTAACTCAAAAAGTCTACATACCTAGCAAAAAATACTTCTATTTTTTTGTGTGGATTCTGTGAGTTACAAAACTCAACAACACACATATGGCTAACATAACTGGGACACAACACTTAGTTATTGAATCCAGGCATTTCAATCAGACCCATTACCACAGGTGCGTGAAACATTTGTTAAAATAATGGTTAATTCTGAAGAGCTCAGTGAATTCGAGTGTGGTACTGTGATAGGATGCCACCTTTGCAATAAGCTATAGTTTGTGAAATTTCATCCCTTCTAGATATTCCAACTGTAAGTGGTATTATTGGACAGTAGAAGTGTTTAGGAACAGCAGAAACTCAGCCACTGAAGTGCAAGAGCTTCATAGAATGGGTTTCCATGGTCAAGCAGCTTCATGAAAGCCTAACATCACCAACTACAATGCCAAGCGCCGGAAAGTGTGCCGCACTGGACTCTGGAGCAGTGAAACATGTTCTGTAGAGTCATGAATCACACTTCTCTATTTTGCAATCCGATGGGCGAGTCCGTGTCTGGCGAAAGCCTGGTGAACGTTTCCTGCCCGAACTGTATTGTGACAACTGTAAAGTTTGGTGGAGGAGGGATGTTCTTATGGTGTTGGAACTAATCGCCCCTTTTCCAGTGAAGGGAAAACGTATTGCTTCGGCATACCAAAACATTTTGGACAATGCTTCCAACATTGTGGGAACAGTTTGGGAAAGGCTTTTTCTATTCCAGCATGACTGAGACCCAGAGCACAAAGCAATGTCCATAAAGTTTGGATGAGTTTGGTGTGGAAGAAATGGACTGGCCCTCAGAGCCTTGACCTGTACCCCATTGAATACCGTTGGGATTAACTGGAATGGAGAATACGAGCCAGGTCTTATCATCCAAAATCCAACTTTGATGTCAGAGATCATGTACCAACAAGATATGAGAGCTAGAGGTCTATAAATCCAGGAGAAAGCTCTGTTAGCATTCTCATTTATCTCATTTTCTTGGCAGGCACAGGACCCTTGAAATACAGTTTTAAGTCACTGTGAATTCTTATTTTAAATGTAACATTGCAGTATTTATTTTAAATGATTTATTCGTGCACATCATTATTATTATTTTTAATTCAGTAGGACTTAAATAAAAATATATTTCTTCTTTGTGACATCTCTTCTCTGATACGTGTTAACTGGTGTGAGGGTGGGACAACCTGTCACTCACATGACATAACATCAGCAATAGCAAATCACAACTATCTAATCAATTCCCAATGGAAAGTCCCTCCCTACATTATTTTCTTATGCGAGAAGCCGTTTCACTAAATACATCATAATTATCAAATCAAATATACACAAAAAACGTTCATGCTTTAAAATCTTTCTTCATAGTACTTGTGGTACTATCAGCCAAACAGCATTGCCATGACATTACTTTCCATAAGGGACATAATTTTACATAATTACAGCTCACATAGTTTACAACTCAGGTGACAACTGAAAGTGTCCACATGAGAAATTGAAATTTTGCCTTCTTAAGATTATAGACAATCCCTCAAAATTTCTAAACCTAACACAACACAACAAAATTAAACGGCTAATGATATAAGAAATACAATACGTCAACACAACAGAATAAAACATCCTACACATACATCCCAAATTTCATGATGTTCAGCTATTTACAGATTAAGTTAGTTTGACTGGTAATTTATACCATTGATATTTTAGGATTGAACTTCTGGTTTTAATCCTAATGGAAATAGCTGCATATATCTACATTGTCATCATGCAAGAACAGATCATGTTTGAATCTTAAAGCCCGAAATCTCTAAAATTGTTTATGAAGCTCCTATTAGAATTTCAAATCACAAATAAAATAAAGTAAACATTTTTCATTATGTTCAGTTTTAGACATGTTTTTTGCTCAGCTCAGTATTTACTTAGTAGAAAACTGATTAATTAACTGTTTTGTAAGAATTTTTGATATAATCACATCCATAAATAAATGTATTTAATAATAAATATTTATATTAACGTTTATGAATAAATATGCCTACACAAATAATAGGCTAGAATATATTAATATATTTTAAATGAACAAATAAATAGTATTTGTAAAATTATTTTGTTAAATTGTATTATGTCTGTTGCTGTTGTATCCTAGGCTACCAAGCCACGACACACTGCGGTTTCCTGCTGTTGTACTGTAGCTAACTTGGCTGCAGAAGTGACTTCCTGTTGAAATGAGACTTATCACTTGTCTGAAAGTAACGACAGTTCAGTGTCACGTCAAAGACAGACTGAAAGCTACATATATGGACTGATAAATATTAAAAAGAATGGAGGATGGGAATGACTCGACAGTGTTCATAGGAGGGGCATTATTTTACGAGTTTACCTGCAGGAAGGTGAGCTCTGTGTGCGGAACAGACTCCGGCGCCTCCCTTCATCGACTGTACCTCCCTCCCCCCAACAACATGGATCATTGCAGTCAACCTGCTGCGCCTTGTAGTCAAGATTATTCTATCTTATTCTAATGTATCTACTGAAAAGTCTCTAGAACATTACACTGTTTTAGAGTTAACCAGGATCCTCGATGAAACCATTAAGTGAATAGCGAGCATCAGAAGAAAGCGCTGGGGAGATGCCAAGTGAGGAGGAGGCGAGAACAGCACCTGGAAACAGTGTGAATGTGAACGCAGCACCTACAAGAGAGGTACTTACTGAATACTAATAAACGCAAATTCTTATTTTACAGAGTGTTTTTGATGTTAAATGAGTTTTGAATGAAACTTGGACTCGTTCTGAACACTATTGGGTTGCTGGTTTGCCGAGGTAACACAACCCGTCTGCTCTCATTCCTGTCCGTGACTGCATTTCACTACGGTTAAGTAGTTTTTTGGTTGATGTAAAAGTTAAAAAAGATTCAAATTAGTATTTTTTACATTTGTGTTAAGGTATAGGTAATCAAAAATGCTATAATTCTACCCTCATTTGGTTTCATAAATGATTTGCTTTTTTTCCTCACAAAAGGAGAATAACGGTCACTATTCACTTTCTTCTTTCCATACAGTGCAAGTGAATTGTGACTTGTATTCATTTCTCTTTATCACTCCCTTGGTAGACAATAAACCAATAAACCAATAAAAATAGTCATTGAAAGGATGATGATATAAGCTACTACTATATTCCTGAAGTAAAGTGAATAAAGATGACACAACTATGATTTTAGAATTGAATTAAAAAAATTAATTTAATGTCTGCATACCATAGACAACCTAATAATAAATATTTATATGATGAAAAATGCCTGCAAATAATGGCAGTTACATCCCCCCCCCATACAGTAGTGTGTCATCCATGCACTTTCAGCAATCAATTGACTTCCCTTTTATCTCACTATAGGGTTCATACTGTAAAAACCAAACTGACCGTTAGTTCCTCATCCCAGACTTTAGTGAAATACAGAACAATACAGAAGTAATGCAAATTAGATAAAAGGTGATGTTTAAGATTTGAATAGTTTGAAGTAGCTAGAAAGTTTTAAGGCCAGGTAGATATTTTTCAAGGGTGTTCAGGTTGCCAGTGTGATATAAAGCCTGCTGACGGCCTTATTCAAAAGATCTCTGAGTGGACTTACTCATCTTTATATCTTCTGACATAATTATTGAAAGACAAGGAGGTGTGTTGATCTGTTATATGGTTGTGTTCGATCATAATCTTTGAATGATCTTCTTGGCAGGGTTCAGGACAGCAGAACGGTTCTTCTCCCTGATGCCGTCAGCCCCGTATCCCAGTCCCAACCTGAGCATCAGCCTCCATCCTCTCTATCCCCAGCACCTGCTCTGCCTCCCAGAGAACAGTGGGGTGGCAAATATGAATTTCTTCTTTCCTGTATTGGCTACTGTGTTGGCCTGGGAAATGTCTGGAGGTTCCCCTACCTCTGCTACCGAAATGGAGGAGGTGAGTGACAGTAAATATGAAAAAATAATCTGTTAGGATGAACGGAATGTACATTGTGTATCATTTAAGTTGTAAGTGTAAATGTGTGGTTTATTTACTATTATTTGGTGAAGATTTGCAGGCAATTTCAATAGACTTCTGCCCCATAAAAGTTCCCGCATAATTTTGTGAATGGGTCTTTCATGGAAAAACCAGGAAGTTTAGTAATCCTAAACTGAAATCCATCCCTTTGACCAACCAACCAAAACTAAAACCCTTCCCTGTAGTAGGGAGGAGTGCACATTCCTCTTTAAACCTCTGAAACAAATTTGCCTGAACCAAGACAACCTCAAAAAAAGGAGGAAATTTGCAATGTAAAAATGGTTAGTAACACAGAGGAAGACACCTGTTCAAGGATTGTGGGAATAGGTAATGTAGAAAAGCACTGAGAGGTTATAGGTTTTATTACCATAGTAAATTCTTAAAGGCGCCCTTTACGAAGTCTTGATTTTGTTTTGGGGTGTACTAGAATATGTTTTCATGCTTGATTGTTCAAAACACACATTATTTTGCACATATTTTACATTACATCCCAGTCTTCGAACTAGTCATTTTGAATGAAGCCCCTCCTTTTTAAATAGAATGTGTTTCTGATTTTGATTAGCTGGCCCAGTGGGTTGTGATTGGTACTGCTTAGCACGTGTTTGGGAAATGCCCCACACTTTTGTAACTGCAAGCTCTACTCAGATGTAAATATTAATGATTTATACCACAGAGTGGTATGTTTTTTGACATTTTCTTATAGATACGATGTGATCCACCATTTAATAATATTTGTCGGTAAAGATGGTAATGCAAACAGTAACCAGTTACAAAATCACAGATAATTTTCCTAAGGGTCCGTGAACAGTTTTAAAGGAGTAGTTCACTTTTAAAAAAAACTTTTGCTGATAATTTACTCACCCCCATGTCATCCAAAATATCCATGTCATTCTTTCTTCTGTCGAAAAGAAATTAAGGTTTTTGATGAAAACATTCCAGTATTTTCGGACTTCAATGGGAACCAAAACGGTTCAAGGTCCAAAAGACAGTTTCAGTGCAAACTGCAAACTGTTCAAAGGGCTTTAAACGATTCCAGACGATGAATAAGGGTCTTATCAAGCGAAATGATCACTCATTTTAAAAAAAAAAAAAGTTTAAGTTTTATAAGCTCAAATGGTCGCCTTGCTCTGTTCTAGTGATGCAATTCGTGACTCTCCTATTTGAACTCGTTTATCAAAATGAACAAATCTTTTTTCGTGTCATTTGGTTCATTCTAACGAACAGAAATGAACGAGTTCAACTCGGGGAAAGATTTGTTCATTTTGATAAGACGAGTTTGAATAGGAGAGTCACGAAATGCCACATCAATGAAAACTTTTTTAACTTTCTGTCACTAGCTTTAACTGTCACGTAGCTCCACCTACTGGTGTAACAATTGAATTGATGCAACCTTTTATTTGAAGCGTCAAAGAGGTGATTTACTCTACTTTGATTGCTACTGTAGACATCTGACCCCTAAACTGTTATCCCAGGACTTTTGTGATAATACTAATTGTTGTAAAAGACAGAAATAATGATACTGTGTGTGTGATTGTTTGTGAAGCTTTTCATATCTATACATGATGACAACTGCTCTCTCTGGGTCAGCACCAACGCATAGTTTGCTGTGATTGGACTCGTCAAAAGTTTAAAAGACTCATGAGAATCGTTGACATTTTGGAATAAGATGGGTGTCTGAATCGAGATTGCGATCGACTTGTGCAGCTCAAACACACAGTGATGTTTCAGTTCTGTTCATGATAAGTTATATACAGAATTATCAGGACGTTAACATGGGCATATATAATCTTTGATTGGCCTCATCATCACATAGAGCTTTTACATCAATTAGACTAGTTTCTTAACAGCAAATCAGATCATTTATATATATATTTTTTTAAATCACAGCTTTCCTAATAGGATGTTTTCATATCCATAGGTAAATAGATGCAGTGTTTTAACAGTTCTGGATGGTTTGAAGAGACTTATTTAATGCGAATGTATAAACTATGCAAATCCTGATGGAAAAACAAAAAACCATTGACACATGCCAGTGATTTAGGAGTGTGGAATCACTGGCACAAAAGACATAATTTGTGGCTGTGATTCAGTGGTTGGTGTACATGCCCTAACATGTTGAGCTGTCTCTGACTCATGCCATTTAAAACAAATATGAAAAATAATAAAAGTGTTTAAATGGCCAAAAATTAACATTCAAAGGTAAGCATTTGGCAGATGCTTTTATCCAAAGTGACTTCCATTGCATTCAAGGAATACATTTATAGTTCTCACTTTCCGGGAATCGAACCTATGACCTTGGCATTGCCAGCGCCATGCTTACTGTTTTAGCAACAAAATAAGCTTATAAGTTTCTGAAATATAACATTGACTGTTATCCTGTGTTGGGTTGCAGGTGTGTTTCTCATCCCGTACTTCATCATGCTTTTCTTCACTGGAATGCCTCTCTTCCTTATGGAGCTCAGCCTGGGCCAGTATGGAGCTGCAGGTCCCATTACCGTCTGGAAGTGCTGTCCGCTCCTCAAAGGTACCACAACACATGCAGTTCAGCAGCTTCATTATGGTTTGTAAATTGGGCTGTGGGTTTGAGTTCCAGTCATTATTCAAAGTCGTGTAGCTCCACTTTGCATGAGTAAGAATAAACAGTCCCTCTGTATTGTAATTAAAAACAGGGCTAAACGAAAGGAGCTGATTGTGTTGTCTTGGCCTCTTTGCAGGGATTGGCATAGGGATGCTGTGTGTGTCCATTCTTGTGTGTCTCTATTATAATGTCATTATCGCGTGGACATTTCTACTACCTGGGCAGCTCTTTCCAGAGCCCTCTTCCCTGGTCATGTGATGCTCTTCATAACATTGCCTTTTGTGGAGTAAGTCTTACTTTTATGCTCTGAAAGTTAACATGAAATGCTAAACAATTGTAATTTGTAGCCTTATAGACTGCTGCCTATCACCTGTGTTACCAATTTTTCTCTCCACAGAACAAAACTAATGTCACCCAAAGTCCCTCTGAGGTCTTCTGGAAGTAAGGATTCTCAATTATTCTTTTTTTCTCAGCTTCTCTATACAAATTTTAGTAAACTAGTCTGTAAATTGCCTTCTTTTATAAATAAATACAATTAAATTAATATTTAAAAAATACCATCGATACCATTGATTTTGAAACTAGTGTATATTAATATATTAACTGTTGATCTATAAAATGTGCACAGTTCTGACATATGTGTATACAGTTATTTATTTGTTACTTATTTTATGTTTTGTGTCTCAGTAAATGTTGTTGCTTGTAAAAATGCTAATATGAAGCACAACCCGAACAAAATTGTCAGAACACAGTGTTAAATTATGTAAAACAAAACTTTAAATTAATGGGACAGTATAAGTACTAATTTTACATTTACATTTAGTCATTTAGCAGAAGCCTTTATACAAAAAGCGACTTACAAATTAGAAATAAATGAAAGCGAGTCATCGTGAAGAGGCAAAAACAACGCAAGAAATGCAGGCATTTCTCAGAGTAGCATAAGCCAGACAAGGGAGGATTAAGGAAAAAGAAAGAGGTTTTTTTAAATGTAATTTTATTTCACGAGGTTAAGTCCTTACGGAAGAGATGAGTTCTCAGTTGTCTTTTGAATGTTGTCAGGGATTCTGCATTCTGGATGAGGGTGGGAAGATCATTCCACCTGCATGGAACCGTGAGAATGTTCTAGAGAGTTAATTTTTGGCTTTCTATGATGGTACCACGAGCCGTCGCTCATTGACTGATCGTAAGCTTTTGGTAAGAGCGTAGACTCGTAGGAGGGAGCTGAGCCTGTGATTAGTGTTGCAAACTTCAGAAAAGAAAAATGCGGGACAATCGTGGCTCTTTAGGCAAGACTTCTTTGAAAAGCATTAAAACAGTCTTTGAATAGTAGTGTAGATTAAATAAATGCTGTAAAAGTATTTTCAAGGTCACCTGCATGAACTAATGTTACCGAAATTGTTGCATTAATTTGATTGTTAATGTTTCATGTTGGTTCACATCCTTGAATCTAAAAATACCACAGTTAGAGGTGTGATGATCTGTTGTTACTGACACACACAGACCTGTAACATCTATTCTGGTGTTCTGTGGCGAGACTAATGCTAATGTATAACAAACCACTTGAAACAGCCCTAGCCGATGGCGCAATACTGCAGGTTAAGCTACACAGTGTTTGTGTGTGTTCAGTGTAAAGGTTCTGGGTGTGGTGAACAGTGAAGGGCTGCATGATCCCGGTCCAGTGCGTTGGCCTCTCGCTCTCTGTTTGCTGGCTGCCTGGGTGGTCATTTTCCTCTGCATGCTCAAGGGCATTCGCAGCTCCGGCAAGGTAAGATGTCACAGTGCATCCAGTTGGCTTTTATCCCAATAGGAAAGTAGCTTTTTTTCCATTTTCATAAAAATTTTAGTTCAAGTTTAAATGATTGTTTTTGTGGGGGGTTTTTTTGTAAAACATTTTTTATTCGTTTGCTATTAATTTTTATTTTAGTTACAGTTACAAAACTTCAAATAATAGTCCAGGCTTTTATTTTCCAAACGTCGAACTGCACCGGCTTGTATTTGAGACAGGCGTCATATGAGATCGGCCTTTATAATTTACTGATGAGATGTTGTTCATTGAGTCTCTAATCTCTAAAAATCTCCAAATGCTCCACGTGAAACTGCGGTCTTCCAACCTTTTACTATCGGTGTCAATTGATTTGATCAGATATGCGCGAGGGAGAGAGAGAGCAAGACAGCGCTTGTGTTGTTTGAAGACGTGAAGCCTTGTGTATACTCGACGCATCTGCAAGAGCGCGAAGGCGCGCGGAAAAGTCACGTCATTGCAGTGTGGGCGGTCATGCGCGTTGGGTGCGCAAAACCACATTTCGCCTGGCGGTGTGCACGGCACTTTTTATAACATTAAAATCCGCATCCGAAGATGAGCGACTTCGAGCCGAATCTGGCCGAACTGGTGCGATCTGTACCATCATGTTTATGATCCTTCTATACACAGAGACATTTGCATTGATGGGCGACCATAACATCTCATTTTGTGAACAGGAACACATTTGCATTAAGCACCCAGTTTGCACTTGTCTAAAGTAATTGGTTACATTTACAAAATAAGCCTACAATAGTAGAAGTAAGCCCTGCTGGTGAAATTAAGGTTAAACTCTCCAATAAGGCTTCAGTTGTTAGTTTACATGCAGTAAAAGTAGGCTACAATAAACCTACTGCATTTACTCTTTTATGAATTGGCAATGAATAAACTACTAATAAACTACAAACTGCTGATTCCTGGTGATGTAGAGAAGAATTACTCTGAGTCCGCCAAAAAGCGGACGATCTGACGGTTTTAGAAGATTAACAACCCAAAACAAACATTTTTTTGCCTCTATTTGAGACCAGCTTTATTTACCCAAACCTGCGGTCACACCAGGCGTGTGTAAAAGAGACAGGCGTCTATTTCAGGACTCGGCTATTATTTGAAGTTTTACGGATACATCACAGTCATCCCACCTTTCTGGAAGTTCCGGGAATCTCCCGCATATTGATATTCAATCTCCCTGACGGCCACAAATTACATACAATATCCCGGAAATCAAGCGAGAGCCCCGTTTCCAGGGGGGTTTTCTGTGTGTTACCTTGGCAACTAGCTAAAATTAAAATAGTGTTTTTTATTTAAAAATAAAAATATATATTTTATTTAATTTTTTATGGTTTGAGTTAACTGTCATTTCTCTGGTGTGGACTTCATATGAGGCCATTTCAGAGCAGAGGAGAATATATTCTACATGATACAAATTATTTCCCATCTTTCCTCTGATGTCAGGTGGTGTATGTGACTGCCACCTTCCCTTATTTAGTGCTGGTGGTCCTCATCATCCGAGGGGCCACCCTTGAGGGCTCCTTAAACGGTGTACGCCTTTACCTCACCCCCAACTGGGTCAATTTGGCTGATGCACAGGTACCATCTACTAAACAATGCAAATTCTTTCAATCAATGCTACAGTTTTCCATTTCCTTCAGCTTTGTACACACTTTGTAACTTCCTGTCATCATAGGTGTGGAATGATGCTGCATCGCAGATCTTTTATTCTTTGGGTATTGGTGTTGGTGGCCTCCTGTCAATGGCATCTTACAATAAATTTGACAATAATGTCATCAGGTTAGGCTTTTTTACTGTTTTGGGAAAAAAACTGTTTTTGCTTTTGGTTTCATGAAACTTAAAGGTCTTAAAATGATTTCTTTCCTGCAGGGATACTCTGATTATCACCATAGGGAACTGCGCTGACCAGTTTTTTTGCTGGCTTTGCCATTTTCTCTATCCTGGGTCATATGGCTTGGAGGAAGGGAGTGCCCGTGGGTCAGGTGGCAGACACAGAGTACAGCCTGTTTAGCCTGTTTTCTTCCTGTTCCAACATCCCGGATAGCTCAGCACACAATGTTTTTAAATTCTTGCAGTTTCAAAGCCAATACATGGTTTGTTATTTTTCAAGAATGCATGTCATTTGTATTGAACCTTTTAGGTCCTGGTCTGGCGTTTGTTGCCTACCCAGAAGCCCTTGCTCTTCTCCCTGGATCAGTGTTTTGGTCCATTCTGTTTTTTCTCATGCTCTTTATGCTGGGAGTGGACACACTGGTAAGACCCTGCAGTGCATTCAGGTTTTTAAGTTTGACAGTTATTCATTCACCTCACACACAGACTATCATTCAAATGATTGGGGTTGTTTTTGAAAGAAGTCTGTATGTTCTCCAAGGCTGCATTTATTTATTTGTAAACTAGTGATATTGTGAAATATCATTACAATTTAAAATGTAATTTATTTCTGTAATGGCAAAGCTGAATGTTCATGTCATTACTCCAGTCAACAGAAATCTTTTGTAGCATTATACATGTCTTTTGTCACTTTTGATCAACTTTGATCCTGTCTAAAAAGTATTTCTTTTAAAAAAAATCAGATCCCAAACATTTGAATAGTATACAATCATTATATGTGCTCATGTGTACACATAAGAATAATCATTTGAATCTAGGCAGACTAGGACCTGACATGCAGATCTGCCCATTTATTTCTTTAAAAAGGAAAGAATGATCCATATTAAATGACTGGAAAGGCCATAAGAACCTGATTGGTCCAAAAGTGTGACAACTCCAAGTGATCGGGTTTCAGTGTTTCTCAATTCGAAATGTTATTGTAGGAAACATCAGTATTCAGAAAGCAGATTTGTCAAGAGATGTGTGAAATAACAGTGTAACATCCTGTCGTCATGTACATTTACTGAAATGAGTGTTGTAGCTCAGGGATGGGATGTGCAGTAACACAGCGGTTTTCCTTCCTCTGTCTTCCCCTGAAAGCCCTGTCTGTCTTTCAGTGTCATTAAGTTCAGTTTCAGAGCATTTTATTGCTTTATATATACAACAAATATAGCTTGAATATACTGCGGTTTGGAATGAGCACAAACAGATGCTGGTGAATGATGGCACACAGCAGTTCTTGTGTTGCCTTAACAGCAAACCGAGGATCTGTTTAATTTTGTTGATGTAGATGTCAGGGAAACTTATTACATGTTTGTATACTCCAGACAAGTTAAGAGAGGACTCAGTCCTTTGTTTAATTCTTGCTATTGTGACGTTCTCTCTCTGTGTCCTGTAGTTTGGTAACATGGAGGGCATCTGTACAGCAGTGATGGATGAGTTTCCTCAGCTCAGATCCAATCTGAAGCACAAGACGCTGTTCCTGGCGCTGCTCTGTTTCGCCTTCTATCTGATGGGCCTGCTGCTTATCACTGATGTAAGAGCAAACAACCCATTATTATTTTTATAAATACTTAGTTATGCTTCTGAAATGTTTAATATCATAGTTCATCTTGTCCATCTTCATGTTGTTCATTTGGGATCCTCTTCATGCTATTACTGTTTTTGTTGTCTCATATTTTCATTTTGTCCTGTTTTTTCATCACAGGGTGGGATATACTGGTTCACGCTCATAGACTCCTTCAGCACTAGCTTTGGTCTCATCATCATTACTCTCTTCATGTGCATTGGCATCTCATTCTTCTATGGTACACTCTTTCATTTTTTAATAGTAGTTTAAGGTTGTTTCACACTTGGCAGGTTTGGTTAGATTAAAACAAACCAGAACAGCGGACCAGAGACCACTGAAAAAGAGAAATCAACTCAGATTCAACTGAAATATGAACGCAACATGGACCAATGACATCCAAACGAACCAAAAACTGGACATGATGTGTCTATGAGACCCTAAAAAGGACATAATGCTTAAGCATACTTAGTTTTTATGGTAACGCTTCCTTTTACAGTACAGTTCTTACAGTGTACTTACAGTGTACTTACCTAGAAAGTACTGGCTAGATATAAGGCAAGTACATGGAACAGGGGTAGATTTAGGGTAAGTTCAGAGGTTCAGTACTAGTTATTACCCAGTAATTGTAGTTACTAAAATAAGTACATAGTATTTACATGGGTAACTGGACTGTAAAAGGAAGCGTTACCGTTTTTATCATTATGTGAGCTATGTTGCACATTACAGTTGGGTGTAGGTGTTGAAAATGCTGTCTTGCAGCAGATCTTCATTTATGGGCAACCGAGAAATTCCTTGTACTGTTTTGACACTTTTTCACATTTTATAAACTCTTTATGAGTTCTAAGCTGGTAGACGTAACATCACATGTACGCACATACAACGAGCATGTTTAGCCCAAAACACAGTATTGTTTTCAGTGTTCTGTCGTAAAATACATATTCATTATAATAGACGTTTTATTGTTTTGTATCTTAAGGTTCGGTCTTAAAAAATAGGTAACGCTTACTTTTACAGTCCCGTTACCCATGTAAATACTATGTACTTATTTTAGTAACTACAATTACTGGGTAATAACTAGTACTAACCCTGAACTTACCCTAAACCTACCCCTGTTCCATGTACTTACCTTATATTAGCCAGTACTTTCTAGGTAAGTGCACTGTAAGTACTGTACTGTAAAAGGAAGCGGTACCAAAAAATACAGTGCGAATCAGGTATAAATGTATAGTTTTATTTTTTGGTTTGGACCAAAAGAACCAAGAGAACTGAACTACAAGTGTGAAATAAGATTCAGATGGCACATAAAACTGAAAAGCACATTAGAAAGCATCTTTTTGGTTTTTTATCAGTCCACAGGAAGTAAAATTAATGGTTTAAAGGAACAGTATCTGGTCGATATTGTTGGTGCCTGTGAGGAAGAACACAACACGCATATTCACATCTGATGCACTTCTGCTTTGAGTTACATGAAAGTTCTCTAATTTTGACAGCGTGACCATTTAAGACCAATATTGTTTCAATAGAGCTTCAATAGAAAAAAAACGACATTTTCTTATAGCAATTTTACATTCATTGGTTTGGTTAAGTGTCTGCTAAAATAATAATCAACCTCTCTGTCACATGTTCCTTTACATCATGTGACTGCATTCTAAGATCTATATTATATTTGCATATGCTGATTTAATTGCAGGGGTGAACCAGCTTCTGTCAGGACATTGTGGACATGATCTGTCACTGCCCGCCCTGGTGCACAAAACTGCTGTGGTACTTTAAAGCCTGCTGGGTGGTCTTCACTCCCTTCCTTCTAACAGTGAGTGTCCTGTTGTTTTTGGAATCAGCCTCATCTTTTAACATGTAATGATTAAGGCTGTCAAACGATTAATCGTGATTAATCACATCCAAAATAAAAGTTTGTGTTTATATAATATATGTGGGTGCACTGTGTATAATTATTTTGTATATATTAATACACACGCATGCATGTATATTTAAGAAAAAAATATTATTTATATAAAAAATATTTATATTTACATATATAAATTATATATAAATCTATAGACAGTATATACATTAAAATATTTCTTAAATATATACATGCATGTGTGTGTATTTATGTATATATACACAGTATATATGAAGAGTTCAGATGCAAAAGCCTCTAAATGCCATTTGAAATTTTCTTCTAAAATGAAAATTTTTATCAAGCTTGTATATTTAAGTTCAGTAATTTCACTTAAATGACAATTAATAGGTAATCTTCATTGCCATTTAAGTGAAATTACTGAACTTAAATATACAAGGTTGATAAAAATGATCATTTTAGAAGAAAATTTCAAATGGCACTTAGAGGCTTTTGCATCTGAACTCTTCATATATATATATATATATATATATATATATATATATATACGTATATATATCAAAATAATTATACACAGTGCACCCATATATATTATGTAAACACAAACTTTTATTTTGGATGCGATTAATTGTGATTAATCGTTTGACAGCCCTTGTAATGATGTATTGTGATGTTTTCTGTTTATGATGAACAGTTATGTAATTGTAAAATAATGTGATATGGAAATGTTCATCTGACTTTCAAGGGTCAGAACAGAATTGTATTACGGTTATAAACTTGCCTCTGCAGCAAAGTGTGGAACCAAACACCATATCTGTCCTGTGTCCAGTGTAATGAATAATTCAGAGGTGCTGGGACACTGACAGTGATGGTTCCCATTCACAGAGGCATCTGTGTTTATATTCAGAATCCTAAGCGATTGGTTTTTTTTGTCTGTGCAGTTCATCCTGACATACATCTTCATCAAGATGTACCGTACGCTCTCTGACCTACGGCTCATACGTGTTTCCAATCTGGGGCAAAGCGTTGGGCGTGTGTATGGGTGCCTTCTGCTGTCTGCAGATTCTCATCTGGGCCATTGTGGCTGTCGGTAAAGAGTCTGGCACTCTTAAAGATGTAAGTCCCTCCAAATCACCATATATATTAACACTTTGTTCCGCTAATCAAGTGACGGCAAAGACATTTATAATGTTATAATACATTTTGATTTTAAATAACAATTATTTAGATTAATAATTAATACATTTTAAATGAACAGAAATGCATTATTTAAATAAAAGTTTCAAATATTATTTAAAGTGCCCCTATTATGCTTTTTTGGATATATATTTTTGTGTCGTTTGTAATATAGCTGTTTGTGAATGTAAATTGTCTGCACTATAAATATTTAGTGTTGTCACAATACTAGAATTTCTAACTTCGATACGATACCTTGAAAAATATCGATTTTCAATACCACGGAGAAAAAAACTGCCACAATATTAAGGGGGACATGTCTAGAACATGACAATGAGGTACATTTTACATGAACAAAAATATCCTGAGTTCTCTTTGTTAATATTTTTTAATTGGACCAGAGCTAACATTATCTGTTGTATTTTTATCCCTGTTATCAAAGATTAAAATATACTATAATAACATAAAAGCACTTAACAGTATCAAATTGGAGGATAGAGTGTCAGTAATGTATAATAATAAGATTAAACATTCAATTTTCAGTTAAATGCATTTTATTATTGAATTTAGAGATGCCACTTTCTGTTTAGTTTAATTAGTCTGTGTAATCAAATTGATCATAATTGGTAATGAAGGCAAATTGCAGAATTAAATAATAAAGTTAAATAGGCACAAGCTAATTTACATTTGACCACATGCAGTTACAATATTTACTTGTCTAAGATTCAGTCAGATTATGTTAACTGTGTAAAACACCCATGATGTTGAGCATATATGCTGCTAAAAGGTAACTTTACCACTGGAGCCTGTTCCTAAGTCTGTTTTCATTCTCCGACATGCCTGCTCGCGGTGTGTAGCGCGTCCGCGCTACTCTCCGACTCTGCTCGCCTCGCGGTGTGTTGTTAATGCGTGTCCGCGCTATTCTCCGACTTGCTCGCTCGCGGTGCTGTGGCGCGCGTCCGGCGCTATTCTCCGAGATGCCTGCTCGCGGTGTGTTTTTAATGCGTGTCTGCGCTATTCTCCGACATTAACTTCACTTTTGCTATTTAACCAGAGCAAATGAGATGAGTGTGGTGTTTGACAACGCGCCTTTGGAGAGAAGTGAAAGTGACCACACGGCTAGTATCGATACTTCGGAAATTAGTATTGGTATCGTTCAGATATTTCAGTATCGATATTTATCGAAATATCGATATTTTTGACAACACTATAAATAATCCATTCTGAACTGCCTGAAACGAGTCGTCAGTAATTTTACTGCACAAACCTACGTAGGCCTGTAACTAATTAGCATGAATGCCACTGGCTGCCTGCAAACAGTGTCTACTTTGAACCGCCTTTAAACACTGTATTTGTAGCTGAGGCCTAGAAGAGTCTGGTTTGTGTTGTCGACATGTCGAGAAGACACCTTTTTCTACACACTGAAAGGAAATTCACTTTGTATGCACTTTCAAAGGATGAGGACTCAAGCAGGAATTGATATGGTTAAAACGGACGCCATCGTTACTGTTCATATATCACTTTTTTATACAAGTGCAGAGGAAACCTCCAGCGCTCAGCTGACGCTCAGATGTGGTAATGGGCGTTTTGTTTCTGATGCTAGACCAATCACAACAGACTGGGCCATCTGACCAATTAGAGCAGAGTAGCTCTCGGAAAAGTGGGGTGTTAAAGAGACTGAATCCTTTATCAAACCGTTTCAGACACTAAGAATGGCATAATAGGGCACTTCAATTTTTAAATATTTAATTCAATTTTTTTTAATTTTTAATTTTTCAATAAACATTGCATGCGTTAATTTTGACCTATGTTTCTTACATTCAGCGCTTTAAGAAATCCATCCGTCCCCTCAACTCCTGGCGTGTTAACAACATAAACTCGACCTCACAGGAGCCGCACGTGGAGCCCCAGAGAATAGAGGGACCCTTCACGGTTAACCTGACTGACGCAGACTTCACCGCCATGAACTGGGAGGCCATAAGCGAGGCGTAACACCGCCCCAAGTGTTAGGAGGCGGAACTGCACCCTCTCAAAAGGACACATACTGGTGAGGACTTCTGTCTAGAGAACTGTACTCTTCCTCACCAGCCCAGCTGGACTGAAAGGATGCTACTGACTTGTAGGACATTTATTAGTTTAATTTATGATGATGTTACTCATTTGAAATAGCACTGGGCCGAAGCCAGAGACTGAGAAACGGAAAAGGCATTTGGTATCTCTGGTTGAATACTTGATGTCTTAATGATTCCATTTCATGCCATTCACCTAGTCTTTTCATCAAAGAGTGTAAAGACTTGTTTTATAAGGTAACAGACTGAGTAACATGATACAGTGAAATGTACATTATATACAAGATCCAGGTCAAATCAAGACAATGCCTTTAAGAGATCTACAGCAAAACTGAACGTATTCTTTAAAATAACTGTTTTCAAGAAAATAAAAGGTAGTCCGAGGCATTGTAAATCCTCTTTAGAATGTTTAAACGTATAAAAGAATTAATGTTTTTATAACTTTTTGAAATGCCACACATACAGCAAATAAAATCAAAATGTTTTCATAATTTGTTCTCAGCAAAAGCTGTTTGATCTGTTGCCCAAGAGCAGATTCAGCTCATTTCAGTGTTCTACCAAGGACTTCCTTATGACGGAGGAGGCTCTGAAACAGGTTTGTTTATTCAGAGCCCCATGGGAACAGTGGTAAACCTGCTCTTGTTGCGGCCTTGTTGTGGACACTAACTCATTGAGCTGTCTGGATTTAGATGTTTTCTCTCAGAGTACACGAATGCCTGCCATTTAATGTTCTGCTCCATTACAGTACATGCAAACAAACCTTCAGGATTCAAATACACATATTAAATACACAGAAGAAATATGTACAGAGTGCACTGGTGTTCAGCTTACCCTGGATGAACAACAGTTCAGGATTTGAGGGGATATATACACTGAATCTGCTGCGTTGGTTCTGCGTACTGCGTTGGTGTATATTTCACAGTGGTTTTCTGTGAACAATTAGGGCATAGCTACTTCCTGTGATGGTTTCAAAAAGACGTTTGCAGATTTATCAGCAGATCCATGACGCAAAGAGGTTTTAAAAAAATGCAATGCTGAGGAAGTTACTCTAGAAAAAATATTCAGCTCAGAGAACCGTTAAACATTGTTTTTCGTTTTTTATTATTCTTGTGGTTTATGGAAGGTATTTTCTGCTAATTTAAGAAAAAAAGTCTTCTTTTAGAAAACTCCTTCTTTTAACCCCCTCAGACCTGAATTATGTTTCAAGTTTCTAAAAAATATAAAAGTACATTTTCCCAGCTCATGAGGCTCCTATAAATGAAAACAAATGAATGTATTTTTTATATATATATATATATATATATATATATATATATATATCAGCTATGGAAAAAATTAAGAGACCACTGCCAAATCAGCAGTTGCTCTGGATTTATTATTTATATTATATTATATTATATTATATATTGTCACTTGATATATATTATATTATATATATATATATATAATTGCTTTCATTGTGATTTTTTTTGTCCATTCCAATGGACATCAGGTCAAAACAGGTGTACTTCCCAAAAATGTACCAACATGAAATAAATTAATAAACATAAAATTTGTTGGTCTATACTTTAAAGGAACACTCCGACTTTTTGGGACTTTGGCTAGTTAGATAAGTCCATACATACCTTTTTCATCTCAGTGCGTGCTGTAACTGTCTGACGCACCCACCGCTAGCCTAGCTTAGCACAAAGACTGGATGTAAATGGTTGCAGTAGCATACTGATGTCAAATAAGTGACAAAATAACAAATAGGTGACAAACATTTTTTGGGGTACAGGGGTACCACTGTTGTTTTTTTTGGGGGGGGGGTTGAAATTTTGAGTTTCTTTGATCTTCTTGAAACTCTGGATTCTGATAGAGGGCCATGGGACTTAGACTTGAGTGCAAAAATGGAGGCTCTAGACCCTTCCAGAGCTGAGATATTGAGATCCCACGTAGCATTTATGCCATTATAAATATCTCAATATCTCAGCTCTGGAAGGGTCTAGAGCCTCCATTTTGCACTCAGGTCTAAGTCCCATGGCCCTCTATCAGAATCCAGAGTTTCAAGAAGATTGGAGAAACTTTTTGTTCGCACAAAAAAAAAAAAAAACGACAGTGGTACCCCTTATGTTTTTTTTTTGTGCGAAAAAAGTTTCTCCAATCTCCTTGAAACTCTGAATTCTGATTGAGGGCCATGGGACTAAGACCTGAGTGCAAAAATGGAGGCTCTAGACCCTTCCAGAGCTGAGATATTGAGATATTTATGACATACTGAGCATATTGAGCCATTATAAATATCTCAATATCTCAGCTCTGGAAGGGTCTAGAGACTGCATTTTTGAATTTAGGTCTAAATCTCATGGCCCTCTATCAGAATCCAGAGTTTTGAGAAGATTGGAGAAACTTTTTTTTCGCACCAAAAAAAAAACATAAGGGGTACCACTGTCGTTTTTTTTTTTTGGGTCAAAATTTTGAGTTTCTCTGATCTTCCTGAAACTCTGGATTCTGATAGAGGGCCATGAGACTTGGACCTGAGTGCAAAAATGGAGGCTCTAGACCCTTTCAGAGCTGAGATATTGAGATTTTTATAATGGCATAAATGCTACGTGGGATCTCAATATCTCAGCTCTGGAAGGGTCTAGAGACTCCATTTTTGCATTCAGGTCTAAATCTCATGGCCCTCTATCAGAATCCAGAGTTTTGAGATGATTGGAGAAACGTATTTTTTCGCACCAAAAAAAAAACATAAGGGCTACCACTGTCGTTTTTTTTTTGGGTCAAAATTTTGAGTATCTCTGTTCTTCTTGAAACTCTGAATTCTGATAGAGGGCCATGAGACTTAGACCTGAGTGCAAAAATGGAGGCTCTAGACCCTTCCAGAGCTGAGATATGGAGATTTTTATAATGCTACTTGGAATCTCAATATCTCAGCTCTGGAAGGGTCTAGAGACTCCATTTCTGCATTCAGGTCTAAATCTCATGGCCCTCTATCAGAATCCAGAGTTTTGAGAAGATTGGAGAAACTTATTTTTTCGCACCAAAAAAAAAACAAAAACATAAGGGGTACCACTGTCGTTTTTTTGGGGGGTCAAAATTTTGAGTTTCTCTGATCTTCTTGAAACTGTGGATTCTGATAGAGGGCCATGAGAATTAGACCCGAGTGCAAAAATGGAGGCTCTAGACCCTTCCAGGGCTGAGATATGGAGTTTTTTATAATGGCATAAATGCTATGTGGGATCTAAATATCTCAGCTCTGGAAGGGTCTAGAGACTCCATTTTTGCATTCAGGTCTAAATCTCATGGCCCTCTATCAGAATCCAGAGTTTTGAGAAGATTGTAGAAACTTATTTTTTCGCACCAAAAAACAAAAAAAACATAAGGGGTACCACTGTTGTTTTTTTTGGGTCAGAAATTTTGAGTTTCTCTGATCTTCTTGAAACTCTGGATTCTGATAGAGGGCCATGAGACTTAGACGAAGGGTCTAGAGCCTCCATTTTTGCACTCAGGTCTAAGTCTCATGGCCCTCTATCAGGAATCCAGAGTTTCAAGAAGATCAGAGAAACTAAAATTTTGACCCAAAAAAAAACGACAGTGGTACCCCTTATGTTTTTTTTTTTTTGGTGCGAAAAAATAAGTTTCTCCAATCTTCTCAAAACTCTGGATTCTGATAGAGGGCCGTGAGATTTAGACCTGAATGCAAAAATGGAGTCTCTAGACCCTTTCAGAGCTGAGATATTTAGATCCCACATAGCATTTATGCACTGTAAAACATTTCAAGTCTGTTAAACTTAGAAATGAAAGTTCACCTGCTGCCTTATAAACACGAGTTAACTCAACTTAGATATATTCTTTGTTTCAACTCACAAAGTTGTGTTTTACAAGTTATCTAGCTACTGAACATTTGTTGAAAGTTTTAAACAACTTTGTCAAATGTTGTTTCAACTTGATTTTCTAAGTTAAGACAACTTACTAGGTTACAGTACATTACTGAAAACTCATAATCAACATAAATCATCTGCTCAAAAAATATTTTTATTGTAAAAAGTTCAATATTGCATAAACTTTACATTGGTTTTATGATACAATTCATGTTAGGAAAGCAGCTTCTAAAGTAAGGGATTATTATTAAAATGTTTCACTATGTTACCTATTTGACAACCATTTCATCTTTCACATACTTTCTTAAAGGAACAAAATAGTCTTTACAGTTGTAAATGAATACACCAGCAGTTGTTTCACAGTTTAAAACACTTTTAAAATCAGCTAAACCATGTCGTTTCTACCATTGCAGAGCAACTGTGTTGATAACAATTTAAAGAACAGAATGCAAAGTAACAATAATTGTCCCCTCAGCAAAAGCTTCAAAATTCTCAAAATGAACAACTTTGTATTAAAGGAGATCTCCAGTCAATTTTCACATTGAGCTATTTTTTTTGTACATTTGGAGTGCTGTCAGTACAGACAAAAACGTCAAAAATTGGTGTTGCCTACACCGTGTTATCCTTTTTAAAATTCACACTGTTGACTTAAATGGGGCAAGCTCTAAACCTGCTTTTAGCCTCTTAACCTCCTTGATTTGTCATTACAAGTTCACAGCCATGTGACTGAGTGGTGTTATCAAGAATGACCACGGTCAATCTGCCTGCAGTAGATGTGAAAGATATTAATATAAATTATGTTAAATCAGCCAGTGCTCATACCTGTATTTACTTTCCTGTTTTCGGTCGAAGTCCACAGTAGCCGATTGTCGAGTTTGTGCGCACAATCAGATGAATAGATAGATTAGGATAGAAAATTATTTTTGATGTGGTAATACATCAGCCATATGGCAGAATGGACACCTACTACTGCTGCTCATACACCCCCTCACAGTTGTGTACATTTTTGCAGGGGGGAATGGCTCTTAAAACCTTGGATTTATAAAGTAACAAAAAAATAGGTGAGAGAGATGGAGGACTAGAGTAAGTGTTAGAGAATAATTATCAGCAAACACCATAATATATATATAAAGTAAAAGAGCAAAAGTGGTTCCCTGGGAATATAAATGCCAAGGTACCCTGGGATGACAATGCCAAGGATAAGCAAAGAGAATGAAGTATAGAGCATAAGAATAAGCATATTTTTTTCATGTTCAATTAAATAAATGTAATCTTATTAATTACAAAATAGATTACATTTAATCAATTTATTTATAGAAAAAGTCGTACAATATAACTTTGTATATTGTTACTATTAACTCTTAAATCATGTTTTTCTTCTAGTTCATTTTTAACACTAATATCTTCCTAATCCCACCAAAACCACACTAATATATATACGCCCGCGCTCGCACGCACGCACGCACGTTGGGAAACGCTGCCCTAGTTATTTGTGTGATATGGTGAGTAGAGTTACACATTGGCCCCACCTCGATCGACATCAGCACTTTGCCCCTAACCAATGAGAAGCATTGTGGGCTTCACAAATCTGTGAGCCTATGAGTGGCCAGTTTTGGGACTCTTGGGAGTATAAAAATGTGAGTGGTTTGTTTACCAGGTATATGCGTCACAATGGGTCCTGCCCATTGTAAAATCCAGGTGGTGAGTGCAGAAGGCTAGGCTAGTGTTGGGTTTGAATCTCGAACTTGATTGAGACGTTTACGTTAGCATATTTGTGGCTGGGAGGAGATAAATCCTCTGGTTTTCTCTCTGGTGTGCACTGGCCCTTCGCCAGGTAAGTTTCCGTATTTTAAAGAGTTTTTTTGGTTAACGGGAGACTGATTTTTAAACAGTGTAGCTTTTCCAGTAGCTAACTACATTTTGCAGCAAGTAGCAGTGTAGCGCGAGCAAAAGCTACATTGCTACATTGAGAAAATGTTCTACATGCACTTTACGTTGGATGTATATTTCGTTCTTGCAATGTTGTAGGCTATTTGTTGCACTTTTGACAAACAGTTAGAGATATTTTAGTGTTGTGTGTAATAAAACAATACTCTTTGAAATCGCAATTGCATTGCCTTGTTTTAAACACTAAATATTTTACTTAAAACATTCCTCAGACACTTATTCAGTTATTTATAATATACGTTGTTCAAAAAGCAAAAGTAGTTTCAGTGTAGCTAGATACTTTTTGATTGTAACTTGTAGTGTAGCCAACTACTTTTCTAAATGGGTAGCTTGACTGTAGTTAAACTACTTTAACTTACGAGTAGCTTGTAGCTTGTCAAACTACAGTTTCAGAGTAGCTTCCCCAGTACTTTTGTTTTACAAGTGTAAAATCTTTTGTATGTGAGTAGTTTGTGTATTTTCTTTTTTATTGGATCACTGAACGGGAGGGGTTGGCTGTGGTTATAATTTGATTTTGTGTATTTTCACGTAGTGTCTAATTTTTTTTTCCCACTGTGTTTGTGTGTGTGTGTGTGTTGGATATTGAGTGTGGGGTGGAAATCCAAACAAACTGTGTCTCTGCCATCTTCCTCTTTGTTCAAGGGAAGGTGTTCAGAGCGACTAAAGAGAGCAAAGTCATATTCAGACGTTACCTTTGACCTTCATCCAAACGTCCTTATTTACAATCCAGGACAAACAGGTGAGCTGTGAATGACCCTTGGTGGAAGCAATCATCTTCAAATGCATTATGCAATATATGTGAGTTTGTTGGTGTCTTTGCAGTTAATTTCAGAGTTGTCTCCATGGATCCCAAATTTGTGCCTTTTGATCAAATGGTAAGACCAGATGTTTCACCATTTTGAGTGTTCTGACCATAAATGAAAAGCAAAGTAAATGCAGGTTCTTTTAAGATGCAGAAATTTCAACTTCAATGACTGCTTTTAAATGTTTATTATTCCTGTCTGTCTTGCAGTGCAGTCAGCTCGTATGGAGGTGAGTTTGCTTCGGTGTAAGACTTTGAATGGAGCCAATGCAGCTTTTTGCACTTTTCTTTCTTTGTAGATTTTCTCTGAGCTGTTAATTTGTTTTAATAGGACAAAGATAATAACCGGATTGGTCAGTGGACAAATGTTTCCTCAACGGAGCTGATATTGGAGCTTTCTCAGTTAAACCCAGAGGCTCAGATGGGATGTACACACTAAAGGCTTTTATTGCTGACCGAGAAGTCTCCCAATTTTTGAGGTGAAAAAATATGGTAAGTTGTTCTGTATGTGCAGTTCAATGACAGATCTGAGGCCTTAACCTAAAGCGCTTTGTTTCTGGTTTAGTTTTGCCCAAGTCTGACGTGACTAAACACACCGCAGACCTACAGCGTTGCAGTTATGGGACTGAAAGTTGAGTCCCATGCCAAGTGAGTGATGCTTTATTTTCTTGTCTTGTGGTTGGTCAGTTCTTTATCTTGTTCTGATGTTTCCCAGATTGTCTGTTCCAGTTGTCTGTCAGCGTTGATATGGCTCCAGCAGTGCAGATTCTGGTCTACATCGTTCTTCACAGTGAGCATGTAGTTGCTGCTTATGTGCCGTTTGACACCGATTTGTGTTTCCAGAACCATATACTGTATGATGTGGCTATTTTTCAATTTGGGAATGTTGGTGTGTGTTGGTCTTTGTTCCAGGTGTCTGCAGTTTTCTCCAGCTACGGCTGTTCCTGCTGAGGGATGTTTTAATGTGACGGTTGGAAAGATGGACGGAAGTAAGATAATTTTATTTTTATTTTTTTCGAAGGACCGAAAGGCCGAAGGACCGAAAGGCCGAAGGACCGAAAGGCCGAAGGATCGAAAGGCCGAAGGACCGAAAGGCCGAAGGACCGAAAGGCCGAAGGACCGAAAGGCCGAAGGACCGAAGGTAAAAAAAAATAAAATAAAATAAATAATTAAATCCATCCATCCATCCATCCATCCATCCAGTTTAAGGACCCATGGCGCCCGCCCTTGCTCCCCTTTCAGTGTGGCCTCGGGCGGGCGCCATGGTCCCCATGGCGCCCGCCCTTGCTCCCCTTT